>JAQFYG010000575.1:0-27913 GCA_034694325.1 Entomobrya corticalis | reverse complement strand
CCAATATTTACTTAATGGATGGCCGATAATATCCGGCCATCACTACACCCCCACCGAAAAAAATTTGAAAAATCGAAGACAGAAAGTAGGGTAAAGACATAAGTGAAAACAATTTTGGAAAGAAAATATTTAAAAAATAATTGAGAGAAAACTACAATGCAGAAATGGAATAGAAAGTCAGGTGAGAATTAATAAACCTATCGGAATCGGTATGAACAATTAAAGAGAAAAAGCTAAAGTATAAAGTTAAAATCAGGAGATGGTGAGGTGAAGAAAGCCAGAGTAATGCAGGCGGTGATGGATGGAGCAGTAAGAAGTAGTGGTGACAGGAGACCAGGTCCTGGTGATGAGGTGGTTAGAAATGCAATAACAGCACGATGTAGTACTTCTGTAAGGAGGCGAAGGAATAGATGATGACATAGAAGGAAACAAAACAAATTCAAGTAAATAATTGGTAAATAATTTAACTTAACGAGAATATACATATAATGATCGATAAAAATATAAAATGAGGCTGTTTGTGACGATGGCTATTGGTAAGATGCCATGCAAAACGTCAAATCGTTATCCAAAATGCCTAAAGCGACGCCATTAAAATGACCAGGGCAATCTGAAAAACTAAAAGAAAACATTTAAGGCACCGGTAATCGATACCACCTCATAAAAACAAGTAATAAACAAAATAGCAAACTAAAAAAATATGCGTAAGCTACTACTAGTATGGGACAAAGATCGACAAAGAGAATAATGTTGATTGACAAAATGTACTCAAAACAGCGAAGATGATTGTCAAGTAATCTTAAAATAATGGAATAATAGAATATAGATACATAATATTAATCTTTAAAAAAAAATAAAAAGTATGGAATCGTAACAATAATAGGTTGCATAAGCATAAGATTAGTAGATACCAGGTAATTGGAAGGAAAATAACGCAGTGACAAATTATCCTCGCGCCCTCTGTACAGGCACCCGACCTTTTAAAGAAGGCATGTGAGAAGAGTAACTAACAAGTTGTGAGCAAATATGTGAAATTAACTGGACCCATAAAGATACACCAACGAGATGATACCATTGCAGCGGCACACAGACTTTCATGAAAGTCAAGATGGTCAGAAACCCCACGGTGCAAAGGCAGGTGCTGCATGGGGACTTACGCCCTCTGTGGGCCCCCAACCCCAACAGATAGCTGCCATGTCGGACTTGCTTGATGGAAGCGCCGTTCCAAGTTTACATGACCTAAGAGACTTAAATTAGAATCCGTCTGACAGCTACAATTGAAAAGAGTCATCGTTTGTGGGGTCCACTAGTAGCGAAAACTAATTATAAGAGACACACAAGCCGACGTTAAGTCTAAGGATGATGTGCCAGAAAACTGTGAGCACAAATTTTAAAACGGTTTACTGGATATCAGACAAGTCAAAGGCTACATTTTTGCATGTTGTTTAATGCAAAAATCTTCCTGCCTACATCTTCTACCTTTGCTTCTGTCATTTGCTCAATCCACTGGTCAATCGTATGCCAGTTACTTTGTTGAATGGGCTGATCATTTGCATTCCTATGTAAACAACGACCAGGTGTGCAGTGTCGGTGACGTTCTACTCGTTGAAGGTACTGTTCCTCACTATTATGCCAAGATTCACAATTGGTGCCTTCTATTTTGTGGACTTGGTCGCAACGATGGCAATGTGGATCTTCTTCGTCATCTGTACTGTTATTATTTTCAGCGTTTGGTCCCGGAAGGTTATGTGTTTGTGCAGGTGCTTCATTGAAATTTGGATTTTGTGATTTGTTTGTCAATGCTGCCACACTTGCTGCTATAATTGCGGGAATTACTATAGCTTGTGTTGGTTCAGATTCATGAATGTTCTGCTCAACAATGGCTTTTTTCAGTCTAAATTTAAAGGTAGATCTCTGGAAGGATCAAAGTGCATGCCGTATCTAACCCTATTTTCCCTAACAAAGAATGTTCGGTTCTTTTGGTAAATTAGTGATCTTGCCATTGTTCTAGTAGCCAACTTGGAAGAACGTTTTGAATGAAAAGAAAGCTTTACCTGAGTATTGAGAATGGCAACTTGAGAAAAGAAAGTGCTTATCTGAGCTATCGCCGGAGTCAAACTTCTTGAAGGTGGTAGGTTTTCTGGGCGCCAGTTGTTAAGAATAAGTGAGTCCAAATAGTTGACAAGCGCCATCAGAAAGCTCAAGATCCTATCCCGTCCATCATCAGTGTATCTCCCATCGCTGTCAAATTTGTGAGGATCCCAATAACTGTCGAATGCGTCGTCATTAGACATCTTGATATAAATAAAAAATAAATAAATAAACGAGTGAGTAATATTTATGTTGATTGACGGTATGTCGGAGTTCTATAGATGTAACATATAAAATTTATAGTTATAATGTTATTATAATTATTTTGTCATACCGAGTTTTTGTAGAATGATTAAATATTATTCCTTAATTATGATATTTTTATTTTATTTTACTTGGACTGTATCTACTTTTCGGAAAAAGTTACGAACTCAAGAAGTTGATCCTTGAGAGATTCTTATCGTTTCTCCTGAGATTAGTTTAATGGATGAATTACTACTGTTAGAATAATGATTGAGTGCAGAGAGTAATAAAAGCTTTTAACTGGTTGATCTACCTAACTAAGAATGTTGATTACTCTTTCTTATTTTAATACCATGATTATCTTTTCATGGTATTTTGCTAGTGACTATTACTTTATATATTATCATAGTATTGTATATAAGATATCTTGATCTTCTATTTATGGCTACATACTTCTGTGGTATTTTCAGAGTTCGATAAAAGAGTACAGAGAAACGTAAATATTAATGCTAGTCGGTATTTTTTATGCTGGGCTTTTCAAATTTTAGTTTCTTTTGAATAACCCTAGCTGGCTTGGTTGTGGACGAGGAATCAATTATGCTAATCTTTAACTTGCCCATATCGTAGTCTTTGAGTTCATCATTGAAAATTGATAAGATCTTGGACTTTGTTATTTTAAGCAAAGTCAGGAAAAGAATGATAAAGATGCAAGCTAATAGCATTGTTTGCATTAACTCAATTGTAAAATATGCATTTTGATCGATGTTCATCAAGACTGGAGCGGCATCTGCCACTGCTGGTTTTGCATATATAAGAGCAAGTGCCTTTTCGGCTAGAGAAAGTGGATCGACTAGAAGTTTGAGTCCTGCTACTATGGACTTCCCCTTCCATATTATGACAATTACAATAATGCTGAGTATTATTACCGTACAAACTGCCAAGTAAGAAAACCAGTATGAGTGTTTCTCATGAAATGATGGCTCATACTGCTTAACTGGTACATCAGACAGTTTTAGGTTGGGTAAATTGTCTTTCCATGCATAATTTACAAATGTGGTCGTGTTTCTAATTTTAGTATTTTTTGTTATTATGATCTCATCGGCAAGCTCTGAAGTCCATCCCGGAGATAGATGGGTGTTAATTACGCCTTCATTAAATTGCTTATTCTGTTTACATGGATATGCTATTTTTATAATCTGTTGTTTAATTCTTATGTGACAACTGCATCCTAACTCTACTGTTATGATGCCAACCTGATTTTCTGTGCTAATGATATTTGTCACTTTTCCAGGTTAATGAACTGTGAATGAGCTATTGGGATAAATGATGCCTACCTCCGTATCTCCTGTTTTTAATATGATTGGTTCCTTGAGATTTTGCCTACTGCATTGAAATGCACATGCATTTTTTATTGTCGCTACTGTCGTCTTTCCTGATAGTGCTACATCAAGACAGAACTGATCATGACTGAATGAAATGGGGTATTGTGGAACATAACATATTTCTGATGATACACACGCGTTTGCTGTGGCTTTGTTTAGAGGCAAGATTTCTTTGCCATTTCTTTCGATGATGAAATCTTCGTTTAATGTTACCGTGCAAATTTCTTTTTTAAATACAAATGGCACTGTGGCTATAGAATAAAATGCGTATGTACTTCCTTTCGTTTTTATTGGTACCTTAACTTGAACTACTATCCCTTTTTCTGAGAAATAACATGTTGTTGTTTCAATGTGTAAATACGTATGCATGTTTCTTGTTTTGATCGCTAGTTCCATTCCGTTTATCTCTATTTCTCCTTCAAGTTTCTCTAAATCTGACTTTAAAATATTGCTTTCTATTAAAACTGTGGGTATCATCCTGCTTCGACATTGCTGTAATAACCTGATATAATTCAGATTCATTGCTACTCTGTAAATTAACTTTGCTAAAACCGACATTGTATCTGTGTGAACGCTTACTGATTGCTCTAAATGTGATGCTTCTTCTTGTATTTGACTAACCTGAACTTTATTTTTACTTATCCGTTTTGTAAGGACTTCTTTAAGCTTATCGTTATATTTAGTTTTCAATTCATTATTCTTAACTGCGGAATTATGTTGTTCTGTTACTTGGTTCATGATATGATCTGCCATTTTCTGTAAGTTTTCGTGTTTCTGGGCCAGTGCATCTACTGTTGACTGTTGTACAAAACCACAGCAATACGCAAACGGTGTGGAAAACCATTCTATGGAACGGAATGGCCTTCGTTTTATGTCTTCCAGTTCTGCGAGATGAGGCAAGCTGTTGTTTAGGATGTCGATGGTATGAGAGGCTATTTCCTTGACATGATCGTGAATTTCACAGATATCGATTTCGTAATCACAGGTAAAGTTGGATAAAAAATCGTGATACTGAGGGAAATCGGTGTTATAAAAAATAACTGTAGTGGCTTCATAGACAAGACTGCTTTCTCTAGTTTTGTCAATCTAAAGCCTGTGTCTATCTTAACGTCGCCTTCTCCTGCCACTATTATGAGGAAGTATAAAAACGGTGAGAGTGCGGCCGCAAACTTCATTTTGATTTTATACTAACTCACTTTTTACAATTATTCTCTTATTAATCTGCCTGCTCGTTTTATTGGTATTTAATTTCTTAGATTATAGTTATGTGTAGGAATGAAAGTTTCTGGATAACTATTATCTTCGTTTGGAATAGTAAATCTTTTTTTTTTCTTATGCTTTTCCTTAAATTTCCTGTTTTCCTGTTCTATTTCAGCCTGTCCTAAATTTGACTGATAGTTTGACTGTTCTATATTTGTCTGATCTGATTTTGATGATGGATGATGATGAGTAAAGTTAGCCTGTGGTGATAAAATTGGCATTTCATCATCTTTCTCACCTTGAGATTCTTCATCAGAATTGTTTGTGAATTTGATTAAATCCGTTGAATGAGTAATTTGCGATTCGTCATTTAATAATGGCATAGTTTCACTTCCTACTTTAATACAAGGATGAATATTATTGCTGTTATGGATATCATCATCATCACATTGAAATATTTCCCCATCTCTTTCTACATATCGTTTCAATTTGCTGACATGAATCCAGAAACGTTGTTTACGCTTCCTTGTGCTACTTTCTACCAGATATCTATCTTTTGTCTTTTCGCATTTTTCAACGATGATGACAGGCCCTTCATATATGCATTGTAGTTTGTTTGGGATGTTTTTCTTTCTTGCGAATCTTATTATCAGAACTTTGTCATTTACAGCAAATTCCTCTTCTCGTCTGACTTCATTCATTTTCTTCTCTAATGAAAGCTGGTTGGTCAGCAACATTTGTTGTGCAACATTGCGCGCTACATTCCAGCGCTGCTTTGTTTCGTTTACAAAGCCATACTTTTGTGACCCGTATACCAACTGTGATGGCATGAGTGGCTCAAACCCAAACAGTAAGTATGCTGGTGAATATGACGTAGACTCTGAGAATGTAATATTATATGCAAATTGTATGAACTGAAGATACCTATCCCAATCTCTGCAGTGTGAGGAGACCAGTGACCGTAGCTTAGTATTTATTGTATCATGACTGCGTTCTGTAACGCCGATGCCATAAAAGTAGTATGATGACCCTACTTCATGGTTGATGCCTAATAGTTTTGTTAGATCTTTTATGAGATTGGACATGAAATTGGTTCCCATGTCGGATTTAATTATTCTAGGTACACCCCAAAACAGTATGACTTTTTCTACTATGAACTTGGCGACTTCTTCAGCCGTTCCGTTGGCCAATGCACCTAAAATTATATACTTTGAAAAGGAACAGCTGACGGTAATTATGTATTCATTGTTTTTTAGTGATCTCGGGAAAGGACCCATTATATCTAGTTCTAGTTTTTGACCAGGTAGATCTGGAATATCATTAAAATGGTACAACCCACCTTGTTTCTTACGTCTTACTTTCATTCTTTGACAAACTTCACAGGATTTTACATAATGTGCTATATGTTTCTTCATATTAAACCAGAAGTACCGGTCTGTCATGAAGCGATACGTTTTTGATCTACCCGGGTGGATGAGCATTCGACTATCGTGTGCCTCCTTAATGAGTGTCAGTCTTAAGCATTTAGGTATGTATGGAAGAGGAGTAGGCATGTCGGGTCGTTTGTAAAATAGTACTCCATCTTGCATAAAACAGTGTTTTTGCTTTCCAGTGTTAATTCCGTTCCGAACATTTGACTTTATTTGACTGACTTCTGGATCTGAATCCTGTTTCAGTTTTAGGGGGTCCTCTGGTATAACACATTTTGTTACAATGTTGTTATTGACTGTAGGTTTCTGAGTACTGGGTTTTCCTGTGACCGCGTTTACCTTGAATATGACATCGTCTGCTAGTTCTTCGCTTGTCTCTTCGTCGTGATCAATATCCCTGGATAGTGCGTCAGCTGCAACCATGTCCTTTCCTTTTTTGTATGTTATAGTCTTCAGATCCCATTGTCGAATCAAAAGAAGCATTCGAATCATGTTGGGTGGTAAGTGTTCGTCCCCACTTCGATTCCTTAATATGTGGGTGAGTGGCTTGTGGTCTGTACGTATTGTTAGCTCCTCACCATATATTATGTGGCGAAACTTCCGTAATCCGTGAACCAGAGCTAGCATTTCTAGTGCTGTCACTGAATAGTTTCGCTCACTTTTGGTAAGACTTCGTGAAGCAAAAGCTATTGGTTTCTCTACTCCGTCTTGATTTTGCAGCAGTACAGCCCCTAGACCCCCTGTACTTGCATCAACCTCGACGATCCCTCCAGTGGTGCACGGAATAAAGTGATTAAGAGACGCTGATTCTATGAGGGAATCCTTTAACTTGTTAAAAGCTATCTCGTGTTCTTCTTTCCACTGGTAGTCTTTAGCCGTACTAGTTGCCATGAGAAGTTCAATAGGTCTAGCTATCTTAGAATAGTTTTTAATGAATTTTCGAAAGTAGTTGAGGAAGCCACATCTTCTCTCGCATTGTTTATTTGATCTGGGTGGTTGAAGATTCTTTAGTTTCCAGCTGTCGTTCATTTATCTGAATTCCAGAGGCGTCGGTGTTGAGTCCCAAGATTGTTAGTTTGGAAAAACAGAAATTGCATTTCTTTGGAGATATTAGGAATCCCCATTCTGAAATTTGCTCAAATGCCCTTTCCAGGTTCGCCAAATGTGTTTCGATAGTGTCCCCTGATATGATGATATCGTCAATATATGCCATTATCTCGGATTCGTTGTCAACGGATTTAAATACCATTTTCATTAGTTTTGAATAGAATGTTGGAGCGCATTTAAGTCCAAATGGGGGATGATGATTTTTCGTATACGAGGAGTTTGTCTAGTTTGAGCTAGTTGACTGTTTGAGTTATATGTTTGTGGCTGGGTGCTACTCCCAGCTACAATCAGTTTCCCGAACCTTGAGGTGAAAATAGTGTCTGTTGTGCTCTTGGTGGCTCAGGAGTGGTCTGAGACTCCCGTTGGTATGGGTATGATTGATGAAACTCCCGCTGAGTTGGTGAATTAAATCGCGCGTCTTGACGTTGTCCTTGGCGAGGTGGTCCTCCATTGTTGTATCCTTCATTTGGATATCTCTGTCGCTCGTTCTGTTGGAATCCTCGACTCGGGAATCCTTGGTCCTGTGATCTATTTTGACCTCTGTATCCTTGGTTACGTGGTGTGTCTTCTCCGTTTTGAAAAACCATTGTATTGTTTCTTCCCCATCTTAGTGTTTGATCTCGTTGGTTACTTGATGGGTAGTTCTGATTTCCGAAACCTTGCCGTCTCTCATCTGCCATTCTCTTTCTGCAGTCGCGACGAAAATGTCCAATATTTTCACAGTAGTAACATCGTATGGGCTCCCGTTGTCCTTGCCCTGGTTGATTGTACTGCATTCCTCTCCTCTCCCCCTAGGTTGAAAGTCGTCCCTTCTCTGTGGTCTTCCTTCGTTTCCGTTGCGCATTACACTGATGTTTCCTGCTGAGTCTGTTGTGATTGCCTGTGTTTTAAGTTTTACTTCAGCCAACTCCTTGTAAATCTCTCCCAAAGTGGCCATTAGATCGCTGCCGTTGGTCTGAGCTTGTTGTGTTCCGATTGGCTGATTAGTTGAGACCAGACTGGTACTGGGAACTGCTAACGTGCTTATACCTCCGTTTGTGATCTGAGGCATGGTGGAGTCTTTTTTGCGTTCAAATTCCTTCACTAGGTGTCTGAGTGTCGCTAAGTCATGTGGGCGGCCTCTTAAGTCGATGAAATCGGAGACTCTTGAATACATGTTTCTCATTAGCACGTCCACGAGCGTCTCTTCTGCTAGATTTTGGAGTTCTTCTCCACCTAAGTATTCGATTCGTAAAATGAAGGAGGATGTGCTCTCTCCAGGTTTTTGTTTCTCGACTAACAGCTTCTCTATGGTCTGTTCAATGTCGAAAGTGAACGGACCGTCGCGCATGAAAACCTCGCAAAAGTGGTCAAAGGAAATGTCGTCGTTTACTATGTAATTCATTTTTGTAGAGAACCATCTTGTGGCGTCCGGATCTGAGAAACTGAGAGGTAGTTGGAATTTAAGTCGCTGATCTGACAGGTTCTTGCTTCCTCCCCATAATCTAAAATTCTCCAAAAATGTTTTTGCGGCAATTTTGGTCAGTTTTTGTGTGAATTTTGGTGCGTTTGACATGTTGTTATCTTCTGAGGGACTTCGTTCTCTTGAGTGAGTATCTTGTTTATAATGGTAAGATGTGATCCTTTCACGTCTGGGGACCGATGCACCGATTTCCTTATAACCAAAGTAGTTACTAGTTTTTGCTGCTGGCTTTGGTAGTTCTTTGGTGTTGACTTTAAATCCAAAGGACTGTTGTTCGTCCTCTTCTAAGTCAAAAGTGTACTCAGCAAACGAGTCCGTTTGCGATGGTTCCTTCTGTCTTGATTTCTGACTTAAAAAGTTGTTGTTTCTTGGAGCCTCTTTGAACAAAAATCCAGGCTGGATGTGCTTGTGCGATGTGGGAGGTTTTAAAATCGTGCTTGGCGGTCCACTTACTCCATCAGTTATTTTACTCTGTTGATCGTTTTCAGCTACTCTGCACACTTGCCGTGGTTCCGTAATTGGTTCCTCGTTATTTGGTTTGTTTACAGTAATGCTTGTTTTAGCGTTCCTTCCTGTAGCTGTGCTAACAACTTCGGTGGTTTTATTTACTTCACCGGGCTTTGATACAGTCGTTGGTCTCTGTTGTTGGCTGCGTTGCTGTTCTAGTTTCTGTTGAGCTCTGTGTCGCCGTTTGCAGTCGTCTTCAATTCGTTTCTGTTCCAATATCAATCGGGCTTGCTCAAGCTTCAGTGCGTTGCGAGCTTGGTCTCTTGCTATTTGATCTTCAAATTCTTGTTGGATTTCCTTGATCGTTTGCTGCGTCTCTTCGTCTAGAACACGCGGCTTTACGAAAAGTGCAGCTTGATTGGTTTCCTTTGCTCCAGGTAAGTGTGGACCAAGAAGAAATGAAGGGCGGTACTCCTCTGCTGGTGGTACCACAATGTTTGTCTTCTTCACTGACTGTGCAAACTGCTTCTTATCTTTCAGAATCTTTTCAAATGTATCAGCGGTTTCTCCTGAGAATAGAAGTTGGTTCTTACCAATATTATTCCCAGTTGATGTTTGCTTCTGGTTTGTTTCGGGTGCTGTTTCTCTAATTTGTGACTTTGTCTGATCTTCAGACAAGTCTTGGTCACTCAGTTCCTCAGTGATTTCTCCTTGTTGTTGTACCAGAGACTGTGTTTTAGAAGGAACTTGACTGGTTGCGTTATGTTGGTTTGAGTTTTGGTCTTCCCGTAACTCTTGGTGGGAGGAGGTGTTGATAATATTCTCTGTACCTTTATCTTGAGTTGGATCTTGTATCTGTTTGGCGGAAACAAATTCCTGTAATTGTACTTCCGTGATACTTAATTCCTTTGTGTTACGTGAGTTTAATTTGTTTGATTCTGGAAAAAGTGGTTGTTCGTCGACGCATTGACTGAGCACCAAAATTCTGTCTATTGACCGATGCTCGTTGGGATTGCTTTGATTGTTAGTTTGGCTGTTGTCAACGGATTGCTTTTGTTGTTCCTCGTTCAACTCAACTAGTATTCCATTATTTTCTTCTGTATTGTGGATGAAGTCTTTACTTTTGTTCTGTTCTAAACTTGTCTGACTATTTTTGATTTTTTCTTTTGATATTTTATCACCTGGAACTATGCTCGCACCGGGGAGTGTTGAGAGACGGAAACTCGTTAGTTGTCTTTCCAGATCGTCCAGTGTGATGTGAAAATTAGGGTTGGATGCTCCACTTGTTCTAGTACTGGTTAGTCTACTTTGGTCCAAGAAGTCACTAGAATCTTGATTTGAGAGTTTGCTTGAACCAGAGGTGGAAGACGAAATTTGAGCATTTGGTTCTCTAAAAGTCACACGTGATCTTCCAGACGGGGTGTATTCTGTTGGTGTTGCCTGCTTGTCTTTACCTTGCTGGAGCTAAGGAGTGTGGAAGAGGTCAGCAATAGATGATAGTGGATCTGAATTGTTGATTGCCCTTCGCACTTGCTCTAAATAAGTAGTCCCATTGTTATTTTTGGTATGATTGCCTGTAATACCTGGCGGTTGCACAGGTGTGGGTGCCTTTTTAGATGCTACACTAAACTGTTGGTTGTAGTTGTTGGTTGATGAACTTTCTGCTAATTTAATAACATCTGCATTTGGGTCACCTGTGTTGACGTTAATTACAGTTGTTGCTGATTGTGATAAAATTGATTGTGATGAATTATTGTCAGTTTTCTCGATGACAGAATGTTCTATGCTTGGCGATATGCTGTTCTTTTTACCACTATCCATAGTGAATATGCTCTTTACTGTATTAAAAATGGATGTAAACCTAGACAGTTTAGGTGGAGATGGGTCTTGGGTGCTTGGTGGTGTTTTTGTGATCTTTGCAGTATTGGATTCTGTTATATCTATTATAGCTGGCCTGTTTTCGTCGTCGGTTTCTATGTCAGAAGACGTTGGAATGTTATAAATATCTTTGCCTCTAGGTATATCTCTAATGCGTAATTGCGTGTCTGGTTTGACAGTAGGCACAGATGAAAAAACTGGGTTATGTGTTTTGCGCAATGCTTCTTTTCTCTCTTCTGGGCGAAGGTTAAACCAGGCTAGATGGGGTGACTTGGGATATTCTGAAGCGTTTGTGTGTAAAATTTTTGTACTATCTTTTATGTACAGCTCTAACAATTTTTCTCTGTACCCTTTTGGAGCCGGAAATTTTTTATCTGCTGATGATGGTATACCAGAAGTGTCAAATTTAATAGATAGGGGTCTTACCGGTCTTAGGGTCTCTCTTTCTATAACTGGCGTTACATATGCATCCGCTTTTTCACTTTTACGTACCTGTTTTGATGTGATGGGTATGTCCAGGTATGCAGGTGGTGACGAAGGAGTGTCTTTGCTGTCACCTTCACCGTTCGTGTCCAAATGAGGGTGGAAACTTGTTTGTAAAATATGCGCGCAACTAGCTGGGTCCCTTGGAAGAACTATCTCAATCTTACCAGTTTCCACGTTGTATCGTCTTTTTACTCCATTCGGTTCACCCTCTTCGTCGCTGCTACTACCCAAGTCCACGACTGACGAGTCGAGGATCGCTTCTTGTAGCCGTTTTCTAGCTGGAGTTGACGTATATTTCGGTGCTCCTGGTTCTCTATCACTTTCACTTTCTACTTCAGTATCTGAGTCACTTTCCGGTTTTTTTACGTTTTTGTCTTGTCTTTTTACCTGCCTCCAATTGGAGAAATTCAGGTGATAATTTTTGAATTCTTCTGCTTTTTCGTTCAGTATCCATCAGACACTTTAACTTAGTTATAAATTTGGTCTATTTTATTATTATGTCAATACTATGATCACTATATTTATCTTATAAAATAGAAGAAAATTTTCTAGTGAAAAGAAATAAGAAGTTAAAAGGAAAAATGAAATTTTAGAGTTTGTGACGGCTTTGTTGGCCGCTATATGTTCGATAGGTAGATCGTGAAGTATGTAATAATTAAAGACGGAAGGAGAAGAACGGAGATGATATTAGGATGAGAGCTAAAAGGATAATGTTTATTCTTCACATCTCATGACAGATCTCGTCATGAGATGTTGCATCACATTCCATTCATGATTATATTACATCATTCTGCATATTATGTGTGACCTACATCTAATACAGTACTTCCAATATTTACTTAATGGATGGCCGATAATATCCGGCCATCACTGTATTTTAAAACGGAAGGAACAAAATAACTCAGTTTTCATCTATATATCTATAAATTTGTATAAAAACGAATGAACGGTGCATGATCATCAGTGAAACGAGACAAAAATTGCACTTTTTATTTTCTTGCAAGCCTTATTCATGAAATATGTCAAAAGATTTGGTTTTCCGTTTAAATTCTGAAGTTTCAAAGGGGAACGGCAAACATTTTTGTATTTCGTATTAGTTTAGAATTTTGCAGAAACGGGAGTAAACGCCGTATATTATTTGATTTGAGCTAAGATTGAATTTTAGACGGAGTAGATTATGATTTGTTCTGACAGTGAATGCAGAAAAATGAAACAGTTAGTGTAAAAGAGCAAGGATTTGCTGCCAGTTATTTCTCTGTGTGTGAACAATCGGACTTTGTGATGTAAGGGTTAGCCCGTTTGCCCGAATTGCAAAAGGAACTGTAGGTTTTAAATGTCTACCATTAACATCAGAATCATTTTTGGTCACATTGTGTTGTGGTCAAATTGTAAGTCAACACACACAAAAATAATTCTCATACAAAATATGCAGAAGAAAATAAATATTTTTATTTATGGTTTATTGTTTATTATGAACTTTTATTATTTATTGAAGCTACAGATTCAGTACATAGTCATCTTATGAAATGATATGTATTCAGAATAAAAAAAGTTCTAATGAAATTTTAGCTAGAAATAACCGCTCAATCACGGTTAAAATACTATTTATGTAAATAGTTTCAGATTTTATTTCTAATAAATAATTGGCAAATTCAAGTAGCATGAACTTGTCTTTTGTATTTTCAAGTCAGCTTTTATATACTTACCTTCATTTTTCTCTAAATTTGCGGCATAACATTGTTAATGTATATATTTTAAGGTCAAGCTTACAGAGAATTAAAATAGCTTAAAAAATAAGAACGTGAAAATAATTTTTAATTGTTATTTTAATTTAAAAGTGACCTTTTTGACAATTTATAGGTTAGATGTGTGTACAGTTTGCAGGTTACTGCATACGAAACGAGCCTGTTATGGCTCATTTTAAGTAAAATGCTTCTTCAAAAACATTGTCACCGTCATTTCTACATATACGGATAATTAGAAAACTCCTAATAATAACCAGAGCCGTTCAAACGCACAAAAAGCATAATGAATCCGCAGCCTATGAATGGCCGGGCGTAATGACACTAGATCGAAGGCCAATTAAAGATTTGCTGTTTTCAAAAAATATTTTAGCATAAAACGCATAAAATCGCATAATCGGAGCAAAACCCGTATAAAATCGCATAATCGGAGCAAAACCCGTATAAAATCGCATAATCGAAGCATTACTTGCATAAAATCGCATAATTGAGGTGTTTTTTTCACAACTGAACGTAATATTTAGTAAATTGTTTCCAAAAGTAGTAAAATTTACCTTTAAATTAGTATTTTTACTAGTTTTGTTTGACAAACTAAGCAGTCTTAGAGTGTGTTGATTTTGTTTTTGTGATATTGAAACGATTATTTACCGTTTGGTTTATTTTAAATGCGGTGCAAGCAAATTATTTGCACAAATCTGCAATAATGACGCTATTTGTCGCATAAAATTGAATTACTTGCTGTAAAACGCCGCATAGATTCGCATAATTTCATGAATCTTGTCGCATAAAAACTTATAATGGACGATTCCATAACGCAAAATCTTGCATGAAAAAATCGCATTTTGTGAACTGCCTTGATAATAAGCAATATATACAAAATAGTAAAAATTGCTTATTGAAAATGTCCTGTACAAACGGAAGAAGCTGTACTGCTTTTACGCCGTTTATTACTTGTTCTGGGCTTCCGACGTAATAAACTAGAAGACACTCCAGCAGCATTTGATTACGTGCAAATACAAACTTGTATCACTTGTGATTATCTAAAGTAGATCAATATACGTCAATAGATACCAATGGATCAATACTTTTTTGCAAACGGTGTACCGCAACAACGTAAGTTCACAAATCAGGAAGAGACAGTTAGATGCCCAAAATCGGTTGAAAATTTATAAATAATCAGCGAAAACGAAAATCACTTCGGTTGTAAACAAAGAATAAATACACATTGTATGCCACAAGAATTCAGGCTTGCAACGCCGTTTATTACATGCTTTGAGTTGCCATTGCCGATAACTACATAGATCAAAACAAGACTTTTTTCAGAGGAAGAAAAATTATGAAATTAAGATTAAAAAGATCCCTCAGCAACTATTTCGTATGAATAGTTTCACAACAAGGTAAATGTAGCGTAATCTATATCCTAAACCATGCTTCAATTCAAATCTTTAAATCCAAATAAAAGAACAGAGTACTGATGAATACTCAATTTATATGGGGTCATTTATGTAATAGGTCACCATAATTGAATTTTATTTTCAATTTTAATATAAAATTTTCAGGAGTCGCAGGGCAGGGATCATAAACAACCAACTAAGTCAACAATTGCATTTTTACGGGAAAAATCAATACAAAAGTTTGCAATTTTAAATGAAAATGAAAATCAATTTCAAAATCAAAAGTTTTTTCAAGTATCTACATAACACTACGCTTTTTATTATTAACCTATCAAGTGAATAAATACCATCAAAAGAGGAAAAAAATAACGACGTTACATCACATTTGCGTCCTGTAAAATTCTATTTCAAAGAAAAATAGTAGCTTTTCCTTTCAAAATTTTCAGAAATTTTTTTTGGCTATTTATTTTCTCTAAATTGTCCTTTGTCTTTCATTTTTTACCGTGCCATGTAGTTATCATTTAGTTGTCAGTAGATTTAGTCAACAGTTGCTATTTTTAAGTTATACGTTCAAAAGATGTTCAGAATAAAAATTCCTAAAGTAAGCAATAATTTAATTGTATCATATAACAAATAAATAAAGGCATAAATCTTATTACACATTTTTGTGACGTAATTAATAATCATTATAATAATAAAAATTGAGTGCCTAATTATTATTGAAACTGCGGAAGTAAAATGAAAATAATTTTGTTTATTTTCATTTATTTGGAAGCTTGTCAAAACAGAAATAAATGTGTGGTCATAACACCGCTTTTACATGTTTTGAGTTCATATAGAACCAATAGATCGGCAATCAAAAAGAATCAATTTCTGGTTGGGTAAAACGTTAATATCTATTTTTCAATCAGTACATGTATAGATTTGCACGCTTCTTCAAGTAGATGTCTCTCAGCTATTTATACAACCCAGAAACAATGCATAATAAAATTACTTACGTTTGCCGGAATAATTTATTATTCAATTATAATTGAATACACAAATTACATACTTTTAAATCAGTGCGCAATTTACTTTGTTACTTAATAATATTAAATTTTTATAAAATGTCTTTTCTTTGAAATACAGTTATTTCTTACTTCTGAGGATTTTAATGGTAAATAGTGATAAAATAATAACCAGTTTAGGTTATGGAAACGTATACAGAAGTAGGAGCACATAGGTTGCGAAAACTCAATCTTTATTAATTTTTCATCTTCAAAGACAAAATTAAATACTAGACTCTTCCTTGCTATTAGCCAAACCGAATTTTAATTTCATATTTATTTAAAATCATATGACAAACTTTAATATTTCATCAAAAACGTGATTAGTGCAAAAAGTACATTTAGAAGCTTGCGTGAAATTCTGGAAAATAATACGGAAGAACGATAACAGTAAATACTTTGTTTTAAACAGAATTTTGTATAAATAAATGTGGTGTAATGCCGTTCATTATATCTTTCAAGCTGATTTTGCGCGGAGACATGACAGAAATCAATATTGTGGAATATGGAATCCTAATTACATTTATAGAATGCAACTACAACTCAGTCAAATAACATTTTATGCCATAATTTAAAAATTTTATTTTCAGAAATCGAAATAAATGTTGCCCTGCATCGCATAAAAACTAATTATTATAGAAAATACACCAAAGAAAATAAACACCTTTTTTCAATTTTGCAAAAACAAAGCATTTTTAAGGTTGTAACGCCGATGTTCTGTACAGACAATAAATAGCATCCTAGCTAGTGCCTTGATAGCCATTTCGGCCGGAAAACGGAGTTCTAATAATAAATTAAATACCAATTTAAGTACCAAATTAAATGACAACATCTGTTGACTTTAAACCACATGAAAAGGCATATGAAATAATAAAGAATTCTAAGGAAATAATCGCAAAGGAACTAATTATTATGGAAAATATATAAAATAAATATATCTGTTTGGCAGTTTCGTAGAAAATGAAGAGTTTGTAACGTTGTAACTTCGATAATTACTTCTGTTCAGTGCAAACAATCAATAATATGGTTTTCAGATTGCTTTGTTGCCAGAAACATTTAATTGTAACTCTCCGATTAAATTTAAAGAATTGCATTTTGAACGACATAGATCCTTAGCTATTTTCTTTAAAATTATTTGTGTTCTTTCGGAGCTTTGTTGATTTTGCTTGAAACAAATATATATTTTGAGTATTTCAGTATGAACAATTTAGGAAATAAGTTGAGTTACATTTGGTAAGATGGCAAAATAACAGTTTATGTTTTGAGATTTAAGGAAAAATAATACATATTTGCTACAAGAAGTAATCGGTCAAAGTTCACTTTGTGACGCCATAATCATCTATTGCTATGGAAAATGTAGGAACACCAATTTTAAATTATCGATTTCTGGCTCAGAAAAATTTAAATGTCAGCTTTTGTTGAAGTTTCTACATACGTTAGTTTACTTTGACGAAGTGCAAAATGGTATTCCAAGGCATTTTAACATAAAACACAAAAAACATACAAATCAATTAGTAAGTTACATTATCATTGGAACTCACAAGGGAATTTATTGACACAGCCATTGAAATGATGCCCTCATAATCAGAAAAAAGGAATGGAAAAAGACCAAACAGTCTGTCGGTTCTCTACCGACTGATGCCAGAAAACTAACTAAAGCCCTTGAACGCTATTATTAATATTTGTATAGTCTTCACAGTTGTAATTCTTGTCAGCAGAAAAGTTATAATGAAAGCAGACTATTAAGCTAATTCGGTTGTTTTTATTTAAGACTTTAAACAACAATAGAAGAAATAAATTTTGTTGTCTGTAGACCTGTAAAATACCTTACAAAACCATAGTTCTTTGCACTATGTAGTAATTGCAAAATGTATGTAACCGTTTTCAATGCTTTGGAACAAAGACAATTTTTTAGTGTGAATATTTGCATTTTCCATTGCAACCATTTTTAATAGTTTTTACAAGTAATGATGTTACCACATCTTTAATATTTTAGGGATGCAAAGGAAAAATTTAAAATCCATATTTTCTTCATTTTTACTTGTATTGTTCATTTCTCCATTTGTTAATTAGTAGCTCGATAACCTATCGTAATGTCACCGAACCTTTGAGTGCTATTGGTTGCCTACACCTGTCATTTTCAGAGGAAAGGGAGTCGCCGTTTTCCTCGCCGGAGGGAACGAGGGAGTTGATGAAGTTGGAGGGAACGAGGGAGTTGATTTGATGAAGTCGGAGGGAACGAGGCAGTTGATGAAGTCGGAGGGAACGAGGAAGTTGGTGAAGTCGGAGGGAACGAGGGAGTTGATGAAGTCGGAGGCAACGACAGAGTTCAGCTTAGTTATTGTTTATGAAGACTGAAGACATCCAAAATATTTAATATGAGTTTTGGGTAAATATAATATTAATATCCACATTTTTAGTGTTTTCATTCCATATCGTCACTGTCAATACGAGAAGCCCTTGCAAACGAAAAGAGTGAAAGACCCTATCAGCTTAAGAGCGCTTTGAATGAGAAGCCCTATCAGCTCTTCAGCTATACGGTATGAAAGGCCCCCCTATCTGGACAACATAAGCAATCCCAGAAGTGTGCAAACAAATTCCCAAACCCAATGCATGCATATAGCCGAACCATATTCTTTGAAATTTTTCCACCATTAGGATTTTGACAATAGTACAAACATGAGACACCAAAATGTGCAGAATTTAACAAGCTTCTAGATGCATGTGTTTGCTTTTTTGACCAAAACGTGCAGATAGGGCCTATCATACCGTATAGCTGAAGAGCTGATAGGGCTTCTCATTCAAAACGCTCTTAAGCTGATAGGGCTTCTCGTTCAAAACACTCTTAAGCTGATAGGGCCTTTCACTCTTTTCGTTCGCAAGCAGAAAGGGCTTGTCGTAATGACAGTGACGATATTATGAATTCTGAAAAATATAAAGGTCTGAAAAGGTTTCGCTGGTATAAGAAAGTTTTATGAGATTATAATTATTTCAATTCGGTTTAATACATTTCAACGAAAACCGGAATACAATGTTTGAAGGTATCCCTACAAGGACGTTATCATTTCCTTTTAAAATATTTATATTACATTTCAGATATAAATGTAATGTATAACTCCCTCGTTACCTCCGACATTGAAAATTCCTCGTTCCCTCCGGCTTTTACAACTCCCTCGTTCCTTCCGGCTTTTACAACACCCTCGTTCCCTCTGGCTTTTACAACTCCCTCGTTCCCTCCAGCTTTTACAACTCCCTCGTTCCCTCCGACTTAGTCTGCTCCCTCGTCCCCTCTAGTTTTCTGCTCTCTGCCATTCACTCCGGCCTTTTGTACTTTGTCGTTTTGTTCAACTTTAGTAACTCAAGCTTCCGTCTCCAATGGACAATCCCATGACTCTTAAGATAAACAAATACGAATATATGATTGCTTTTTGAGTTATGTCAAGCGTTTTCTGTACCTGAGTGCACCAGTAAACAAAATATTGGTATGCAAAAACTTTTATGAGCTCAACAAATGTCCATACATTAAGTTTTGTTACTTTACTGGCTTAAACATTGTAACAATGTGCTCTTCGGTGTTTGTTTTATTAATTTATGTTTTTGATCTAAAAGTCTAATCAAATTTTAATGTCATTTATCATTAAAATTGAATGCAAAATTTGTCGTCTGTCAGACATAATACTCACCTTGCTCAATATTGGTCTCCTGTGAACAGCAATTTTGTTCACAACTGTATACCGTTACGGTTTCCGTATACATTTGCAATCGAATCATTTTTTACTAAGAATGTTGACGAACTGTCTGTAAAATATCTATTAATTGAGATCAAATCATCCAAGAGTTCAGCTTTTATAAAACGCTACACTAATTTGTATAATATTGAATTTAAATGCATTTTTAAAATATTTAAATGTTTTTCTTGGCAACATCTCGTTCTATGGTGGCAATTCCCTACGATGAAACTGTCAGGAAAAAAATGTCGACTTCCTGGCAATTAATTAAGTAGTGTTGGTCTTTCCCTTTTGTTTCTGACGAAACTTTTTTTGCCGATCAGGCATATATATATATAATTTACAACCAATACGGATTGACTTTGGATTTAACATTTGCTTTTTGTCGGTCTGTTAATCTTATTACTGCACAAAATTCGCTCTACTTAAAGTTTTTACAAACTGATTTTGTTTTAAGTTCATAAATTATAAGATTGAAGCAATCATAAATTTGAATGTTTTTATCTTCTACTTTAAGCACACATTGTGCAACTGTTTGTATCTAAACAGGCTGGTATAGTGGAATGTTGAAAACGGACAACAAATATGAGCTCTTCTAAAATTGGCTGCAGCAGAAGTGCATCTCTTAATTTTTATGGAAGACTTTGAAAACAAAAGTGTCTATTTTTGTTAAAATGTATATTTATAGGACCGAAATGTGAGGTAACGTCGTTTATGTTTTCCTCTGAGTTAATGGTGTCTCCGCACTCTATTGATTAAATATCACGTCCGATTAAAAATGCAGAATTCTGAGCATCAATTCAAAATCATTCATTTTGTGCCTTCATTCAAAATTACAAAATTTTGTGATGACTTTTATCGTAAAAATGTAATGTTGACTTGACAAAGCTTAATTTCCATGAAAACCAAACCATAATTACGACCAGTTCACAAGCTTTCTGCACTATATGATTTTGTAATTGAATGCCCCAAAAATACAGTTTGATGATAAGAAAAGAAAACAATGCAGCCATAAAACGTTAGAACAAAACCAACAAACGATTGTTGTAAAGAGGAAAACACGTGATGAGATATGAGCTGAGTAGCTATTCTACCTAGTTGCCATAGATAACACGGTCTGATATTCAAACACGGTTATTTTACTTGACGGCTCAGCTCTGGTTAGCTTTCTTTGATTTGTTGTAAAATAGCAAGTTATCATGATAATGGGATGTAGTATACATTTGCAACTCTTTGGGCATCCTGTAGATATGATTAAATAATAAAATTTCTAAAAATAAGAATACTAACCAAACGTTTGAACTATACTTGTTAACAATCAGAGCACAATTTTCCGTATTTTTTAAAATAATATTTTATTTTAAGTAAATAACAGAATATATGATTTTTTATACTTTGAATTTATTGAAAGAATTTAGTTTTATAATTTTTCCAATTATGTAACAATTACTTATATCAAAATAGGTTGTGTCTTTTGTCTCACCTTTTATTTAATATTTTGCATATTGAAGTTGTACACGTTTCTGTAAAAGAAAACAACCAGCCTGTAATTTCTTTAAGATTAAATTTTCAGGAAAATATTGGGGGATGTTTTTTCTAAAAAGGTGAAAACTTGAAGCAACGTCTCTGTCAACTGAAAATTAATTGTCTAGATTGCGTTCTATTCAGCAAATTGGCTCGTGTTTTTAATTTTTCATGCAGAACTTCCAAAAATATCATAAGCAAAATTTTGCGAAAACGTGACCGTAATGCCGTTAATAACATGTTTGCGGCTTTTACTGTGCCGCCAAATAAATAATTAGTCTGTAAATGTCTAGCATTGTAACGAATGGAAGTTATTTATTTGCAAGAGAGAACAGAGTCACTTCCGGTGTATGGTATAATCTTGGTATAGATATTTTGGTCACTCAAAATAGTATGGTGTAATGTGGTAGTGGCAGTCATAAAATAGAGTTCTAATCCGCCCTCCTTTTAGGTAAACGACCCTGTATCTTTGTGTAACATGACTGGTGTAATAGTGCCTAACGTGTAACAACTGCATAACACGGTGTATATAATTCTAGATAAATTACAGGAAGTAATCAAAAATACCCTATTATTTTAGAAAATCTATAAACCAAATATAAACATTTTTATTTGAAATTGAATATTATAGGAAACAGATGTGATGTGACGTCGTTTTTTATTTTGTTCGTGCTGATTTTGTATACGTACACAACAGATTGTAAAACTGTCATACCGTACATGCTAACCAATCACAAATAAGACTAGGTTATTAAGAGAAAGACTTATTGATAACTTATATAAATTCAAAAAGGGTTACTTGACTTGAATATTTTGTAGCATCATTTTCAAGATAATTGTTTGCTCGATATTTTAAAAGCAACAAATATTTGACCGATCGACCTGTACCCGAGAAAAAAAACAAATGATGCAAGAAAAAACATGCAGTTATTCGGGATGTGGCATTGCATTGAAAAATTCTGACCGCTTCCAACCAATAATAAGCCACTTTGCGACTAAACATTTGTCATATTAGATAGCTACAAACATTAGCTTTGCTTAACGTGTTAAATATTTGTTTCCCACAAGGTCACTGAATGGGCGAACCCTTTTGGTTTTAACCGAAAACTCAATTAAGCGTTTAAACGCATAAAAAATTGCGACTATTCGCTCGATTGCATTTCTCCGTACGTACGACCGTCACATAAATTGTACATACAAATTATGAAACACTGTTTTGTTATCTTTGTTTTGACAATAAAAAATATTTGGATAGTTTGCAACCAGTGTGTAGAAATTAGCAAAAATATAATATCTCTATAATTTGGTTTTGTCCGTATGTTTCAGGTGCTGGTGGCCGTAAGTGGCTACATATTGTTTTGAAACTAACTCTTATAGACACACCAAACCTTTATATGGTTCCACAAAAAACAATTTTCGTTAATGGGCAATAATGCCCATTGCTTTAATGCCTTGCCCCACCAATATACTTTGATTGTCAGGGCTATACACGGGCAAAAACAGTAAAAATATTTTGAACAGCAAAAAACCGGTTTTCTAAATATGAAGGGTATCACAAGAATATCGTAAAAACAGCCAAAACGTGAAACTCATCAGGCCCAAACTTCTCAAGGATTGCCTAGGTCAAAGACAAAGGACTAGAAATGCAAAGCCGATATATGTTAGACAGAGACCAGTTGATCCAGGGATTTCATATCTGGTTTTTTAAACGGACGATCAATGCAGACCCAGGCAACATGCGGAAAAACAAAACTGGACGATTTCACCAATGTGGCTCAAATTATAAAGCAGCACAGACATCCTGAACGCAACTGCAAAATTCTGTTTTGGGTAGAATATATTATTTAAAGGAAAAATAAAATTTTAACCAGAACTATAAATTTTAAGTAGTAATTACGTATGATCAATTGATACTTTTACATACGTATAAACTTACAATTATAGAGTACATAATAGCATATCAAAAAATTCATTATTTGTGAAAATGTATTAGCAAACCAAACCAACTAATACGTAAAAAACTGCATAAATGCTAGAAATGGTTCACCGTACAACACAATGTTAAAACAATTTTAAAAACTGTGTCAATGATACGAGTTGGAATGTAGGACAAGAACTTGGATTTTAGTGCCTAAATATTGTTTTAAAAAGCAATTTCAGCAGTTTTAATTTTGTTTGAAATATGTTTTAAGCAAAACATAAGAAACCAAATGGTATGTGGATTATGGATAACAGCTGACGCATCAATTTGTGAACGTGACAATATAACAGTGACACATCAACATTTTTTGCAAACTGATGAAAAAGTTGATTGTGCTACCTCCATATACAACACGTCATTTAAGAACATTTAATAATATTTTAAATGTATGAATTGAAAAAATAATAATAATTCGAACTTTAAATATTTGTATCAATGAAAACTATGAATTTGTTAGGCAAAAATACTTGAAACTTAAGTCGATATAAGCAAAACTACATAGTAAGGAAAATATATTAATTGTAATAATTAAAAATTGAAATCCAATTACTAAACAAAAAAGTGCTGGTAAAACTATAGTCCTGAAACTATATTTTATTCTATTTTTTGACGCTGTATTTAATGTCTTAATGATAACCCGTAACACCTTATTGTTAAAACAACTTTGTAATGCAACTAAGACTCAAACTTTGTAGTTTTATATCTATTATAAATTATTGCACATTGTATTGATGCTCCATGGGCCGTGGCCCAAACCAGCTGTAATATAAATAAATACATACATACATAATAAATTCGTTTATTGCGCTTTTAACCCTATTCCCATCCACGATAACGATTTTATTCATGGTGCCTGAACAAAAGATGGTAATTATTCACTCGTATGCCGAAATATGAAATGAAATGTTTTGTCCCTTGTTGACTTTTGATGACCTGACATGTGGTGTCATGACAAAAGTTGGTCCGCGTTGTCTTCTCTATCGAAATATGCAATAAAAATAATTTGCCCATAAGTCAGTATGTGACTTTGTCTGACCTTTTCTTTAGTAAGGCAGTTGCAACTTTGTCAAATGTGTTTGGGATATTACAAGACAAGAAGATATAAATAGAGTAAAAGATTCCATGCGATTTAATTACTACTTTAGCTTAATTTTTTCATGATTCAATTTTAATAGTAATTTGAAAATTTAATCTGGAGATGCTTTGGAAATTGGGTTCATAAATGTCATTTAGGCATTAAAAAATATAAATAAAATATCACATTATTCGTTTTAAAGCTATTTATTACTTAATCCATGCTGATTTCAGGCTAGCACATAATTTTGCTTTTATATACACATCAAACAGTTTGACCTTTTTTGATGATGCAACCTATTCTTGACTGCTTAACCTATAAACGGCGTGTAGTAGCTGTGTTTTGTTTTTGCATGTTATTCTTAAGATTATTTTCACATAATATTATAACCTACTTACAACATTAATTGTAAGTAGGTTATTGTATTTTAGGTAAGTAAGTAATTGAGCTTCAATAATAATTCACTACAATCAAGTTTCGTTTTTGTTTATAATCTGAAATTTAGAAAAGGATCAATAATCACTAGATGAAGTACTTTAATCAACATCATTGTCGACATTTTCAATACAAAATATATTTTCACGGTTATTTTCCCTTTTCAGCCAATAAACCAGTGTTTCACTATTAACTATGGAGTTTACTTGCACTTTTTTTATGTCAATTGTGTTAAAGTACACAGTATTTTTCATGGCAATGCCGCCTATTACTTTCCGTGAGCTGAGTTTGCGGCGAATCTTAACAGATTCATAAGAAACCCACATTTTTCAGATGCAATAACATAAATTTGAAGATAACTATTACTAGCAAGTAACTTTGGGACAAGAATACAATTTATAAAAATCAATATTTTGAGCAAAACAAGCTAAATAGTCATTCAAACATGTGCTAGTTTATTTAGTTAAAAACAAAACGATATATCTCCATTTACTTCTTTCAAATGATTCACAAATATATTGAAACATAAAGTTGTAATCACTACAGATCTAATATTTAATATAGAAACTATGGAAAAAAGTACTTTTATTTTAAATAGAATTGAAATGGAAATGAATGAAATTTTAAATAAAATGGAAATGAACGTAATGTATTTTAACGCCGTTTACTAGATGTATTAGTTGATAGACTAATTGTCACGTTTTTGTATGGGTATTTATGTATGTGACAAAAGATGAGATGTGGAAAAAAGGGGGAGAGCGAAAGTGACGAAGAGAGTTATGATAGACAAAGTTATCGTATATCTTTATTATGCTAAATGCTGGTTTTATATACAAAAAGTTCATAATCTAGTAATGCTTAACTCTATGTGCACTATAGGTTAGTATTATTGTTGATATTGCTATTTATATTTATATATGTCCTTTAAAAACCGTTTCTTTAGTATTTACATGCATTCGTAACTAGGTATATATTACGTTGCTTATTACTAAACATTGTCGTGTTGGTCAAAGTATGCCTAAATGCAAACACAAGTTTGGTTTTAGAGATATAGGTATGTATAACACTGTTTATTACTTAAATGTTATTATGTTGTTTTAAGTATGCCTAAATAGAGCTTACTTACAAACATGCATGTAAAATACATAACGCAAGTTTGACTTAAATCACTAGGTATATATAAGTGTGTTTACTACTAAATATTATGAAACGTACTAGTATGTACCTAAATATTTTTTGCTATTTAACAGTAATGCATGCAGTGCAAAATGCGTTAAATAATAGAAACAAGTTTGTAGTTCTGATTGACAGACTGTTAATTGAGTGAAATAGAAAAGTTAATTGAAAAATGTTTGCATTTTCTGTTTTACATCTTTGTCGGTTTTTATTTTCTTACCGTTTTGCTTCATTGAAAATTAGACACAATGGAATATTTTGCGGCGTAATTAATAATAATATTACAATTAACTGAATATCTTATAACTGACATTTTTGAAGTACATTTATTAATGGTATAATATTTATTAAGCTGAATAAATATAATGATAAAGAGCACATCATAATTGTATGTTTTATGTTATATGCATGATATGCGTTTTTACATATACAAACATATATTCGTTTAAATTAATTTTTATTTTTTATAAAAGTACTAAGCTAAAAGACCAAGAATTTATACTAAAAAATACAAAGAAACTGTACACCAATTTGATAGCTTTTCAAATCTTGCATGCATGTTTTATGCTGATGGTGTGCTCCATTACGGTAGATAGAGCGGATCTTTTTGGCAAAGAGAATAACGCGGTGCAACAATATGAGTGTGAAAAGGTTGGACTGATGGATGAGTTGGATTAAAAAAACAACTTCTGTTTTAGCCAATAAAACAGAAAATATTTCACTTTTTTGATAAAAATTTAAATTTCAATTAAAACGTCGCTTTTTACACCTTGTGAGCTGATTATGTATGCAGTGCTACTAAATGAATTAAAATAGTTAACATTTGGAAAAACTGTCAATTTAATTAGAAATGATTTAGATATTACAGGTAACGTCTCATCAAAATATTGTTATTTACATTCATTTTTCACATTTTAAACACGTGTTTCACCTTTTGCCGATATTTTCTACAAACTTTGTTTACTGTTTTTATAAATTATTTTAATCTCAAGCCAGTAGAATGAGTAAGATAAATAGAATGGCACACTTTGGGAAATAACAAGGCGCCCTATGAGTGCCATGTTAAAGAATCATGGAGTACCATGTTTCAATAGATATAAAAAATTAACGGCGATCACAGTAAAATCTTGATTACAGTACGCATAATCAGTACTCAACACGTAGTTTTACTTGCAACAAAATGGACTTTGTACAATTTATTAATAAAAGACACTTCATAAAATTTAGATTGAAACTACACAAACAATATAATAAGCTTGCAAAAAAATAACTATTCATAATCAGCGATAGCCAAATTCAAAACCTAACTAACTTATTTAGTTTCCATTAAATATATATATTTTTGTTTGAAAGTTTCGAGTTGTGAATGGGTTGACATTTAAAGTAAGCGGAGTTTCAAAAACTCCATTGATATCAGATTAGAAATTAAGGACATCATTAAAATGGCTACAATTACACTCATCTACAATTCACCAACGGTCTTCAAAGCTGAGCTTGTTACACTCGCCGGTAAGCATTTTCATGAGCAGTTCTCTAGACATACATCTTAGTCAATTTTCATTTTGCTGCCTGACAAATTGTTCCACTGTTTTACAGAGAGTAAAAGTTGGTATTAACAGCTTTAGACTTACATGTACAACGATTTTTTCTCTGAATCTCTACAAGAGCAATCGATTACTGCGTATTTCTTGCCAATTTTAACTTAAATTTAGCTACCCACAATTAAAAATTAATCAAAATTCGGTTTAAGCCAGGAATAAGCCTTTTAGTTGGAAAAGTACTGTGTCAATCTGTCAATCATATTATCGGTAATCGTATGATTGGGAAAGTGCTAGTCGATCATATGCAGAAATTTGCATTTTCAAATGTCAAGGAAATATGGTAATCTCATAACAAAACTTCTCTCGACTCAAAGATATATATCTTTGCCATTCTATTTATCTTACTCATTCTACTCTCAAGCCGGTCTATTAAAGTCACAAGTTAAATTAAATTAATTCTAGTATTTTTAATTTTTGTTTGTAAAATAAAACGATGAATAGGACAATAAACAAGATCATTAAAAAATCACACTTAAAACAGCTTT
>JAQFYG010000574.1:0-27934 GCA_034694325.1 Entomobrya corticalis | reverse complement strand
CCTTGTCCAGTTCTGAAGCATTATGAAATGTACCCGATAGAACCTGAAGAGGATTTTTTCCCATGCTGGACATACAATGCCTTTTATGGTTAACAAAGTTACTTTATGCAATTTCTTCTGATATTTTATAGGTGATCTCAATTTTTAAAATTTTCATCAGCTCCCTGGGAGTGGCACGCTGTTCCAATGAAGTATTTTGAGGAGCCTCCACTGAAAACTTTGGACGAAGCTGAAAATATAGACATACGAAAACACGGAAGTGTCATGCATCTTTGCACAGAACAGATCACTGATGACGTTGAAAAATGCAAGACAAAAATGGAAAATGAATGCATTAACAGTGTGCCAAGCCCCATTGACATTAGGAGCGAGGAAGCAGTTGAAGATCCTCATCTGACGGACATGGGCTTCATTAATTACAACGTGTACTTTGGGTTTGAAATGTTTTTTGAAACGGATGGAACTCAACTTCTTTTTATTAAGTTTTTGCCTCATGGCAAAGACGATAAAATGCCAGGGATTCGGAAAGGTCCGTTGGGACCAGACAACAAGCTCTTCCTAGACAGAATTATTGTCCGCCTGGGTTATGATGAAGAGAACGGATCGGAACATAGTTTGGATGGTGAATACTTTGGAATGGAACTACAATTTTATTTTACAGCAGATGATCTACCATATTGGCAAGTCTTGAGTCAATATAAGATTATGTCTGAAAATGATGGCAGCATTGGTCACCGAATGCATGTAGTCAGCTTATTTGTTAAAGTGGCCGAATTTGACAAAGAACCCCCGGATGGAAGCCCTTTCGTGGGAAATTCAATGGAGACTCTATCATTGGCTGCAGAAATGTTTTGGCAGTCTGTAAACGAAAATCGTTCAACTACTGTACGAATGGAAAAGAAGATACTTTCCTTAGAGGACTTTTTCAGTGAGCCGACACAAGGAATTTATTACACTTATCAAGGATCCCTCTCCCATCCTCCTTGTTTAACACATGTCGGTTGGACAGTGTTCGAAAAACCTATTTGGATAAAACATCAGCAATGGCGAAGATTTTTATATGTACATGCAGAATATTCCGAGTATCGATTTCTCGCAGGGAATATTCGACCCCAACGACATATCCAGATCAACCCTGGAATTGACATGTACATTCAAATGAAACTTGTAGAGGGACAAGGACCCTTGCGCCAATCCGAGCTTGATGAGGCAGCCGAAAATGCTCGTCAAACTAAGAAATCAGAACAGACCGGAAACGAAACTACTTCCGCTTCGGAAGTAGTTGATCTGTACCTTATCCGGAATTATGAAGATTACAAAAAATATTTTGCGATGCAAGTGAGAAAAAGCAAAAATACGATTCAAAGTGGAGGCAGGCACCTGAATGAGTTTGACTATTACGACGGAGAAAATGGGAGGAACATGCACGGAAAATCGAACTCAATTACAATTCACACAAATCTCGAGCTATTCACATGTCATGTTTCCGTTTTTCGAGCAATCATAGGCGTTGGATTCATATTTGTTTTACAAACTATTATATAATGACCATGACAAAAACTAGATTTGTAATTGTAGAGTGCAGAGAATGCAAGACTATGACGAAAGGAATGAATAATGTATGAGCAGATAGGTAACTCGATATTAGCATTCTTCTTCAAGAAAAATATTAGTTACCATTACCATGTCACGTGTATGTCTTAACAATAATGTTACCTCTCGTGTAGGCCTGCATGTTTTATTATGAGTGAAGCAGCATACCTGTCTAGTTTTGCTCGTTTTCATCTTTATGCAGTTTTCATCTGTTTGTATACCTACCTGTCAAGAAACCTGTAATGCATAAAAATCTTCACCTCTCGCACACAGACACACTTATAGACATTCAATGTTACTTTAATGTATTTACTGTTTTTAGTTTAGAAGATAATAATGTACTATAAAGAAATAACAAAATTAAGTAGTATCCTTGTTTTTTTGAACTTTGAATAAAATGTAATCCTAATAATAGTATTTTAGTTCACTGCACGGCTCTTAGAGATTGATTGCAAATTTCCGCCTGTTTGATTATTGTCTTGTTTATTTAATTGTTAATGATCATTGCTGGCTTGATACCATATTTAGAGCATGCTTGCTGTTGCAAGTGTGCAAGCCCACACACATTTTGGAAGCTATAAAAATGTTGACATCATCATTATCATGTATTTAGGCACATCAATGCAAAGCAGCACTTGATTTGCTATTTAGTTATGGAACAATTTTCCTTATTTTTTTGCGTAAAAAGATGTTTGCTAAAAATAAGCCGTACTGTAGTAATCGTCAAATTTGCAGAAGAAATAACTATGTTGTTCTAAGGATAAACTCGCTCACAGATTTTGGAAGAATTTCCTTAGACTGATGCTACATGACTGCTGTGAAAGATTAAATGTTTTTCATAAAATTAAATTGGAAAATGTGTTGAGCGCTTTCTTAGGAATTAAGTTTAATGGTGCTATAAAAAATCACTGAAGAGTTTACAGTATATACTTATTTAATTTTACTCAAATTTTGTACTAAATGTGAACAAATATGGCTAGTTACGTTGGTCTAGTCAAAGTTGTCATTACCCTAATTGTGGCATTTTTCGCAGTTCTTTTTAATCTAATTTCACATGGTAAATAAGTGTTTAAGTTATTTTAAAGATTTTTTTTCATTTATAATGTACGAATCTTGTTAAATTTTCTGTTTATTTCCCCCAGTATTCAATTATTTTGATGGACTGCGATTCCCGGAGAAACCTGTTGCGCCACGAAGAAGACGACCACAGGTTCCTGTAAACCGTCAGGCATTCCAGCCTGTTATTCCAGTGAACAATGCTGCTGTCGAGCCGGAAGACGAAGACTCGGCTGAAGATGTTGCGGAACGGGCATCTCGCCGCTTGTGATTGATTATTACAAATCAAATATTGTGTGCTTATACTAAAAAGAAGTGTTGAAAAAGTTCTTTTTAAATAACAACTACTTAGTACTAATACATTTTAGATATCGTACTACTTAATAGCTAACAACAAGTATTTTTATCGAAATATAAACAAATAAATAGAGTAATATAATAATGCAACGACAGTGCTATCGAAATAAATAAGAAAACGTGTATTTTCCAACTTAAATATATATTTCTCGAGAAAGTTATTTAAATGATTTTTTTTTTCGTTCTTCCTCTTCCAACATTAACGTTCCATTTGTTCGACCTACTCCAGTGTTAGAAACAGGTTGGTCCAACAGCACACTTGAATTACACAACCCAAACGCCACTGCATTTGCTGACCATGCTCCTACAGCAGACGCCCAGGATTCCTGGGAACAATTGGTGGTTCCAAGAACCTTTGGGAAACGAAAATGAAGAAAATAGCTTTAATTGTTCTTCTCGTTATAGGCAAATATCAACTTTCACAGAGTATGTAGGTGTATGCATAGATGCAAACCTGATATCCAATCACAGTTCCGTTGCTGGTTACGTTATTTACGTGGAGTCCTCCGTGGTTATCGACAGATGTCCAAGAGTCTGTTTCCACCATTGCACCTTCTCCTTCTGCACTGGCATATGAATACGATTCCCCATGTGACCATACTGGTTCTCCAGAAACTAGCGTTTTATCTTTTTTAAATATATTCAAAGAAAATTTCATAAGTAAAAAGATAACAACAACATAACAACAATCACCTTTTTTGATTAATACTTATTAATGATGATTATTTTAATGATTGCTTACTTTGTTCTTGCTCCGGTAAGATGACTGGCACTGAAAGTACCCTGTGAACTATTGTGTACATTATTGTCAGACAAATTAGATACGAAGATGAACACAGATATGAACGCAAATGTGGCATGATGATGGCTTCGTAAAATTTTTCATACAGTGCAAATAATTCATTTAACTGGCTCCTTTCATGTCACGGGACCATTAGCAAAAAGGCCCAGATGCCTTCCTCACAGCCCTCAGACAGGGACCTAGAAAAAATCCTTTCATCACAGCACCCGATCACGATCATAAGTTATAGCTACAACAAAGCACTTCATTATGTATCCATTTCTCCACAGAATTGAGTCAAATGATATTTTTAGAATGTAACGGGAAGTATGATACTAGCAATGCAAAGGGGTTTTGAGTCCATCAAGTCTCAGTCTCAAATGCTTGTACTCACTCATTATCATTTATCATTATCACCAAAAACGGCTTATAACCCTTTCTCTGATTCATCTCAAAATTGTTGACTTTAAATATTTTTGCCCATTTTTGAAAAACAAACAGCGAAGCAAGCTGGACTTATAAACAATTTACAAAGATAAATCGAAATGGGTATCACAAACAAGGGTCCAACTTTATTTGGAACCGCAATCAAGTACGGTGTTCTAATCATAGTGGTGATTCAAATAACTCATGGAAGAACAGTCCTGGAACATCATGTTCCCCAGTCACATAGCAGAATAGGTAAGAAAAGATTTCAAAAAATAATAAAATGAAATGAAAAAATATATATTATTTAAAATTTTGATTTAAAAAAATCCAGCACGTTCTCCTCAATCCTCATCCACCATTAACGAATCTCAACAAACCGTTGGAAGCACCTCAGGCTTTGTTAACTCCACCGCTGAAGGGAATGGAGAGCCAGGCTCCGCCACCGCGTACGCTTGGCAAGGCGGCCAAAGCTCCGCCCAAAGCCAGCAGACTGCCACAGCCGATAAAGACTCAAACGCCCAAACAACCGGTGTCTCCACATGCCAGCAAGGCTATACCGGAAACGCAGGAGGGAAAAATTCAACTGCAGCCAATTCCATTGGACAAGCGCTATGCAATGCCACTTATAATCAACAGGGAACACATGAAACAAACAGTGCCCCCAGCAGTGGAACAAAAGGATTTGGATCATTTCAATTTCCTTTTCCTCCACAGGCTCCGCAAGGTAAAAGTCAATTTTTAGCAAAATAATTATAAAGCTTGGACAATATCACTTTATTTTAAAATTATTTAATATGATTCACACATATTTTCTCCAGTTATCTCAATGAATTATACTGCTGGTCAAATTGGTGAAGCTGTGAGTGGACAAACTCACAATTCGAATTCGAATATCAACACTGGACACATGAACATTTTCGCTGGAGGGTTTGCCAACACTCCCCAAGGAGGAATGAACTTTCAACAATCTATGCTTGACCCATACGGAAAACCGATTTTGGCAAATCAAGAGCATCTTACTGACCAAGGACTTAACTCTGAGGAGCACACTTACATTGCCACGGGAGGTGCTAATGTTGGTCATAACAGCGGTGGTTTGGCTCATGTATATGGACTTGGAACCGCATATAATTCCAGTTACAACAGTCATGCTCCCGAGGAGGAGGAAGATCAGCCTAAAGTTGTCGCAGGAAATGTTGTCGCCCCTGTTCCGGTAGTGGATGCCTGGGGTTGGCCTCAACAATAAAGTATAAGGGGTTTACAATGGGAAATCCCACGGATTAAAATAATTTATTCTATTTATAACTTTATGTACTTGTATTTCAAAAATGTGCTTTAGGCAGTAAAAATAAAAACTTCCGTCATTACATTTATTTATTTCTAAAAATAAACTTGTTTCTTAATTGCATTTTTAACGAGCATTAAGTACACAAAGTACATTTCAGCTCCTTTTCGATATTCAGCTTGCCAGAAAACTTTGTGCTTTGCTATTGCATACGATACTGCGTAGGTGCTTTGTTTCATTCAGAAAATTCATAAAAAGAAAAGCTGTTAGAATGGCAGCTAAAGCTAAATACACATTCATATTATATTCATGCGCATTTGTATTAGTTCAATTTATTCATGGAAGATCCATAAGACAAGAATCAACGTTGGAATTGGGCTCCAAAGGTAAGTGCATACGCTTCCTGAGGTGCTTATCAATCAGTAGATTTTGATGAGTTGACAATTGAAACAATTCTTCTGTGAAAAATTGCAGTTTTCCAAACTGGAGAAACTACAGGGTATATTCAGTCTAACTCAACATCCACAGCCATCATGACAGCGTCTGGAAGCCCCGCAGGTATAATAAATTCTGGAGGAACAACCACTTCTTTTAATGGGGCCAGCACAGTGAATCAAGACATCCCAACAAATACATCTTCTAGTGTTGGAGGATCCCTCAGTGCCAATTGTGGTGGTGGACAGTTTGGAACATTTGTTGCTGGTCAGCAGAGTATTGGGTTGACTTCTTTGGGAAATTGTAGTTCTTATGTGGAATCGAAAAAATAATAATTCGTTTTAAAGTTTACTTTTAAAATTCAAATCAAAAAATATTTCACAAGAGATGATAAATTTTCTGTATGATTGAAATAAAGAGATGTACACCTAGATTTACATCAGTTTATTTTTAGCACTTTAGCCTGGTTTAGTTTAGAGCTAACTATTACAGGAATGGAAAATTTTTGGCCCTTCCCCTGTAGTCCCGGTTCGCATACTGTTTCGTGTTATTTCCTCTTCGTGGTTTAAAAAAAGAAAAGCATACGACTTCACAAGCACCTTACCTTATTCTCATCTTTACCATAAGCTAAATTACATTCTCACAACCACCAACCTATTCAATCCAGTATTTGTTATGCTTCAAAAGAACATTTTTGCTGTGTTTTTACTGAATTTCCCAGAATTTATTGTTATCTGTAGATTGTCAAAGTTTTAAAAAGTTTTAAAATGATCAAGTCTGGAACTAAGTTGTTTTTTACATTTGTCATTGTACAAATAATTTCCTTTGCTTTTGTGCATGGGTTACCACCTCGAATTGAAAGTAAGTTTATACTAATTAGTTTCCTTAAATTAAGTTGACTCTTGATACATTGAAGATATGATTGAAATAATTCCATAATTAAATTCATTTTGTCTTAAAGAACGATCCAATTCAAGTAGTCTCAATTCCTCATCAATCCTTGGAGCTTTGGCTGCCACACAATCAAATGCAACAGCGACTGGACCAGGCTCCACAGTAGAAATCAGTGGAATAGTGAGTGGAGATGCATCATCATCATTGGAAGCTCTATCGTCACCAACTGCCGTTGGTAGTTCGTCCATTGCCTCCCAGGTTAACTGTTCAGAGTACTCTACTTCTTCCGCATCTGGAGGATTGAGCGCTGATGCTCTAGCATCTGGTGGCTGTCTCATGAACATGGACAACACAGGAAACCACCATTACGAATCTGCTGAAAAAGTTGAAGATTCTGACGACACGTCTGCTGACCAGAAGGATAAGGTTGCGATTGGCATGGAAGGCCAAGTAAATAGCCATGGACAGCAAGTTGCGAAACCTCCTGACGCCCCTCAAGTAAGCTCAATCAATGTTTCCAATTTAATTAGAAGTAGTTATCATTCATCTTAGCTATAAAGCGAAAATTGTTGATATTGTAACTGTAGGAAGGGACGATAACTCAAGCCACTGTACAGAACCCTATGGATGGGTCAGTAGAAGCTTATCAATTGGTGCATGGACCTCAGGCGACAAGCGCATTCACAGGAATGATGGGTCATGCGCAGTCAGACATTGTTCACGGAACGCAGGAAACGCTGCTGACGCATGCCTCAGGGGAAACCAGCATTCAGTCTATGATTACACCATTTGGAACGTATGGGGAGAAAAATTAAGTAAAGGCTCCTGGAAGAGTACAAAAAATATATATACCTTATTTATGTTATTGTTATCAGATTTGGATTGTTTTGTAACATATTGAATGAATGAGAAATAAAATTAAAAACTCATTAGAGTACAATTACACTTCTATTTTGTGTCAAATTTACAAATATATTGCTGCATGTTCTTTCACCCCACCTTCCCTTAATGTAATGCATCTCTCCATTCACTTTTACTTGTTTGTTTCAACTGGATCATGACCTCATTTACATTAAGCTCTATTTTTAGGTTGAATGACACAGTTTTCATTTCATTTTCATCTCCTGATTTTGTATCAGTCCTGCTAATAGTATATGGGACCTTACTTCCTGTCTTTTGATACCCTTTCATTCATGAATGTTTCAATGTTTCATCGATGATCTCATTTTCAACCAAGGAAAAGAAGATTGAATGTTCAAGGAGAACCATATCTGGATTTCGATACTGGCTGGCAAGTTAACACCCAACCGGATATTTTGGGAAATATTCGTATTCGTTTGAATTTTACACAGAAAATTAAATTATCATGGCTTCATTAAAAACAATTTTGAAATTGGTACTGATAACTTCCGGGGTATTTATGGTTCATGGGGTTTCCATCAGTTCAGGTGATAAAAATAATATAAGCATTTATAAGCGTTATATTGAGCTTTCATTGTGTCGTGAATTGTTAGATTTTATATTAATGTGTCATAATTCAAAATTTATGCAGTTGCAGTGACCAACACGGACGCTGTCCCAATAGTACCTGTGTCAGCAACAAAGTCTTTAAGCATGATAAACATTCCCCAAGTTCCAGAGTTCCCCAAACTGGCAGCCCGACCAGGTAAAAACCCAGGAGTATCATCTCCTGCCATCTCCTCCAACTCTAAAGATAAAGATCAAGCGTCTTCACAACAACCACATCATCAACAACAATCCAATCAACATCAACAACAGCCACAACAATCGTCTCACAGTGCTCAACAACCTATCCAACCTACTGTTCAAAATCTAATTTCTCCATTTGGTTTGCCTTTAGCGTTCCCTTCGCTTCCCAATGCTGGAGGTCAACAACTACTTCAACAACTTCAACAGCAACAACAACAGGATCCTGAGCCAGTGCCTTATGAATCTATCTCTACTGAACAAGTGTCACCACCCGAGGAAAGTCACAGAGATGAGGAGGAAGAAGAAGAAGAAGAGGACTACTCCAATGACAATAGTTATAACGAAAGCTCACATGAGTTGGAAACTGAAACAACGTTCCAGTATGACCCAGCAATGGTGACGTCGTCAGTTACCACCAAGAATGAATCATCCAGTAACAAACATGCTGATGTGATACAGCCAGAAAAGCATCAAGATTCCCCAGCCGACTTCCCTATGCCGATGCATGTGATGAACATTTTGAACGCGTTGGGAAGTGGGGGCTCATTAGCTCAAGCTACTAAACCGGAAAAAGATGGAGGTTTTTGATCAGTTGATTTTTTAGATCGTTTATATATATTTTTAAATGTTAGCCATAGTTAGATTATTATTTTTAAATGCCAATTATTCTATTCCTTCATCCCATGTAGTTGGACAAGGATATACAACGGCAAACGCTATTGGGTATGCCACAGGAGACAATGCAACTGTAACTGCTTCAGTTAGTAACAAGATGGAGCTCAACACTCAAACTGTGATTTTGACCGAATCGGCTTCTGCCAGTGCAAGTTCAATGTCAAATGGAACTGCCTTTTCCCAAGCAACTTTGGCCAGTAACGGGTACTCCAGTCAGTTTGGACCTGGTGGAACCGGATGGAAAGCTAGCAACAAGAATCCTGTCATGCTTTACAATTAGCCCTATAATATGAATGGAAGATGACATTTGCTCTAACTTAATTCTAATTTATTGAAATCCAATGCGAATAACTTATTTCAAGCCGTTTTTATATATTTATTACCTACTGCTCCACATTTTAAAAGGCATTTTGCTATTTATTGTTTGAATTGAAGATTACACATATTTTATGCTCCTAAATTTTAGTTTCAGTTAAATTTTATTATTGGCATTGCACAAAAAATTACGTCACGTACATGTGCAACGGATATGAATAAAATCTGCATCATCAATCATACTATTGTTCATCTAGAAGAGTCGCAATTACCAAAATAGCATATGCATTGATACTAGAACAATAATAGCAAAATTATATCGTTGTTGTCGAAGAATGAGTTATTTTCATGGGATTTCATTTTTGCTAATTTAAAGGAGCGTCTTCGACAGGAAGATCGATTACAAAAGCATTCTACATTTACTTACTATTTAAATTCTCATTTTGCAAAGAATGATAATAAGTTGTTGAGTACAATATTTTAATGTACTGCCACACTCCGAAAATACACATGGAAGCTATTATATTGTAGCAAAACAAATGCCCCTATGAGGGAATAGCACGCGGCACAGACACAAATGAGCTTTACAATGCAATTTTATTTTATCTTCTTCATTTACACTTACAACTTAACATCGTACATGATTAACGTATAATCAGACATCAAAGAGTGAATTGGAATGGAAAGCGCATGTATAAAGCATACACATCTATTATCTATGCAGTAATGCGTGTTACCTTTACATTTTGTTTCTCTACTACATCCAAACCCACAGACAACCGCAGGTTTTCTGTCTTCTCAACAAAATCTCTCGTCACACACAGACTGGTTGCTTCAATGATGAGGATATCGTGCAAGAGGAAAAGCTTCCATTTAAAACAGAAACACAATTATGTATAGTGGCAGTGGCAAACATTCTGAATTCTGAAGCATGACACATCATGAGAATCTACATTTTTTACGTCTATAATGCTTATTGTGTCTGACACGAAAGTATGTAATAAAAATATTATGTGTAATCTGTAATGTGTGCCTACATAACATTAAACATGAACTTTTAGAATAATAAAAAGTGCTTAGGTAATTCACAAAATTTGTGTATAGGCATATGCATATTGCTTATGGATTATGGATATTCTTGCTTTGCAAACAACATTTTGAAAATGTCTTTTTCGAAAAGAAACAATGCTATTATATGTGCCACCAACATGAAATAGTAAAACCACAATTATAATTTGTAAAAAAGTCTTATCCAGGCTTATTTAGGTCCCCGCTTGATTTCATATTTGTTGCAGAGAATCTGTCATTAAAATCATGAAAGCTTGTCTTTATGTTAAAATAAGCAATAACTCATAGACTCATAGACTAGAATATAACTTTATCCACATGTTTAAAGGCATCAGTCATTAAATTCTAAATTTGAAAGCTTTTTTAACTTGATACTTTATATACAGACTACATGGAGGGATAATGCAGACGACGGAAGGTCGTGTTAAGTTTTCATCTTATGGATTCTCACGTCATCTTTCAACTATGGAATTGCAATATCTATCGGGTTTGGTTTTGGTTTTATGCATTTTCGTAAACCAAAACCGAAGCCAATAGGTTAATGACATTTATTTTTATCAAATTTGCACGTTCCCTTGTCCTTACTTATGTTTCATTTCATAAGTGATCGTGATTGTCATCAACAAACCATTGCATTGCACTGCATAAAATCTTTTAATTAGCTGATTTCCATAATAAAAAATGTACTCGAAAAATGTAAAAAATCTCGATCATCACGAAAATATTGATATAGCCATTAGTATTTAAGAAGTTTTGAAATGTTTTACATTTTCATTCATACGAAATTGCCAATAATATAATTTCATTCCCCCATCCCGCATCATCGTCACACTTTTTTATATTACGCGGAAAGCCTTTATAATTGTCTGCCGCTCCGTTTTCAGTTTTATTCTCTGCTTCACTCCAATTAATTTTTTAGTTTCATCATTAAATATCCGAGATAAACAAGGCAGCATCATCATCATCAAACGTAGTCAAGACTGAGGAAGAAAGAACAATAATGTCTTACGCATTAAAACAAAGATGTTCGTCTGAGCCAAGGCCTATTAATTACCGTCGCGATCTCTTTATACACTTTTGTCGATACAATTTAACGATATAAAAGACAATGTCGTCATTTCCCAGAGATGAGCATGATGTGATGCTGACGACTATGGCGAGCTTTGTATTGTAAAGAGCTACATACCAAACCAGTTAAATAAACTATTATCATAAACTGCAAAGAACCTCTGCTTCCGCCCGAGTCGTCGTCTTGTACGTTCGTCATTGTCTCAGTCTGTGTCTGCAAATGATTAGCGCGATCTTTTATATGGTCGCCTCCGTCATCGTAGAAGCTTATATTGATAATAAATGGTGCAATTAAACTCAAATTATCTTTCATGTGCCTTCTCGCTTATTTCAATCCATCATTCATCCTTTCACTATTCATTTTTTCGGCGATACACCACCACAGTGTCTCCACTAGCTTAAAGGTGATGTTACTATAAAGCTAAGCACTCTTAGTGCATTTTTTTCTTTTAAATTATTTTTTATAAAAGGTAATTTGAAAAGGCTAGAAATATTGTGTTACTAATTGTTGATTTGGATTTGTTTCTTTTTTCAGAGGGAAGATTTAATTATGAGAATTACCACAATTAGTTTATTGGTTGGACTGACGGTGGTCAGCCTCCTAGTTGATACTTGTACATCTTCCCCTTTACCTGGCAAGAAGGGCAAGGGCGGAGATGATTACGATGGTTCGTATATATTTTTAATTCAATTTTATATTAATTTAAACATTCCAATAATGTGTTTTAATTCGAGACACAAAATTATTCTTTGTTTAACCTATTTTGTGTATTCTTGTCGATTTCAGGTGCTTCGACTACAGACAAAGGTAGTAAGAAGGTGAAAGCTGGAGAGGGTGACGATAATCCAGGCGTTAAGAAAGCAGATGCCTTGGCCGCTGCCACAGGTAAAACTGGAAACGTCATGGCCAACGCTGTGTCTAGGACAGGTGGAAACGCGAAGGCTACAGCAACCAATGGTACGTTGGCTAGCGCTCTCGGTGTGGCCAGCGATAAGGGTAACGCAACTGCCACTGCGGATACTTATGGTAAATTGGGAGCCAAGGCCAACACCCTCACAAAGGGCGAAGGTCTCTCAAAAGCATCCGCGAAATCACGAGGAGATGGTCTCGCCGCTTCAAACGCTATCTCTCAGGGTGGTGCAGCCTACGGTGAAGCTATGGCATCTCACGGTGGTGGAGCCTCATCCAACGCTGTGTCAAACAAACTTGGAAACGCCACAAGTAACGCCGTTGCCCTCAAGGGAGGTGGCGCCAAGTCTGGAGCCGTATCTCAAGGAGTTGGTCACGCCGCATCTAATGCAAGAGCAGACAGGTCTGATGCCCAAGCTTTGTCCTCAGCCAAGGGAGGTGGTAACGCCAGAGCCAACGCAAACACGAGGGATGGTAATTCTCAGTCAGTCTCCGCCAGTTTGGCTAAAGGTAATTCTTTGGCTAATTCCGTTACGAAAGGAAAGGGAACAGCAGCAGCTTCATCCGCTGCGGAGCACGGAGATTCAGTTGCTAACGCCATGACTGTAGGAGAAGAAGCGGGTAAGTTAAAGAGTCAAAATCTCTCTAATACTTTGCCTGGAAATTAATATCCAATAATGATTTCTGATTGTATTTTCTTTCTTATTTCAGAAACGGATTCAGTACAGGATCTGGAAGCTGAAATCGCGAAGGCCCTTGGACCAGACAGAGATGACGTTAAATAAGCAAGACATATTTTTATATCTGAATTGATTCGAAGAAATAACGGAATTAACTATTTTCAAAATGTCAACTTTGTACGAGCGTGTTATCTATAGTTAAAAGATAATTACTCTAAAATAATTAGCGTTTCCCGTCATCGTTTAATGTAATAAAACCATGCGAGTTTATTGTTTAAAAAAAGATTCGTTTTTCTTTCATAAAATCATTGAATTCTTTATTTTTTCCATTTCACAAAACGTAGTAGTATTCCAATATTTTATAGTTACATCATATTAATCACCTTACATTTTGGAACAGACTTTGGGCATGTTTATGCAAATCCATAAAAGATTTTATGTGATCTTAAAAACCTATGATAATTCACTTAACAATAGCAATAATTCTTAATACAAGTGTCATAGTCATAACTCATAACTGCTATAACGTAGCATTTGCGTCATAGTCTCTTGTCGTCATTCGATATCCATTTCCGCCCGTGAATGATGTTAGGTGATAATGACGGTAGATAAACAATTGGAAAGAGACATCATAAATAATTTTATTGACTTGATGCACTTTACAAACTTTAGCGAAAATGTACATCTTCATTGCTAACACTGCTTGATTCAGGTTTTAAAAATATTACTTTATTTCATGCAAGTGAAAAATTACACCAATTAGATCAACCAACCAACTCTATTTATACTTACTTATCATGCACCGTTATGGCTTATATGATGATGATGTAACATTATAACTATCTGCATAGTATTGTATTTATAATACACACATTAAATATTTTAGCACGACATGTAAAAGATGATATATAGAAGAATCGAGTGTACATATCTGCTATTTAACTATGTATTCACTCGATATATACTAGCATTTACTTTTGCTTTAATTAGGCTATAAAGTACCATCATGAAAATTAAAAATCTTAAAAATACAGGTCTCTAAGCTAATAAGGTATTTTGTATAAACATTGTCGTTGTTGTTTCGAATTTAAATTTTGAAACGCTAAAAGTTCTATTAGTTTGTATACTATCTTATCAAATAACTTAATTTAATGTAACTGAATTTATGAATAAGTCCTGTGATTAAAGTTGTGCTTTGTCATGATCACTTTTAGTTAGGTATTTCGTCGTCAGTGCAGCGTTGCATATTAAAATAGCGTATTCCTAAACACATTTTGAACCTGTAACGGTAAACAAACAGTATGCTCGATATATGGTATGTATAATAGGAACATAAATATTAACTACTACAATGTACATTATACAAAGCTTTGATAACTTACCATTAGGAATTTTTCTGAATTATTTAAAATAATTTAAATAGATGATCATTTTCTCTGATGAACAGTTAATTTTTAAAACTTTCTGTTTCCGCTTGGCTCTCACTGAAGATATCTCAAATCTTCCATGGACTGCGAATACGACCTGACCATACCACCCCCACCTGATGAACTGTGGTGTGAAGGCACATGCTCAGGTCTGAATGAATACATCCCATTCATCACAAATCCACTCCCTGTTCCCACTCCCATTATCCCACTTCCTCCTCCCCCGCCACCATGATAACCACTATGATATCCCCCACCCCCACCTCCTCTACTACTGCTTCTATCCACCGTCATTGTCATCACAGTAGAACCTAACCCTCCACCTCCATTACTTAATGTATTTTGGAGAGAAGCACCACCAATAATTCCATTACCACCCCCCATTTTCCCACTCCCAATGGTAGGAAACAAATCAAATTTGTTTGAAGATGAAGAGTGAATACTTCTGATTGTCCCTGGACCCCCAACTCCACCAACCCCATCATCACCACAATTCCTTGTGTTTAACATCCCACCTCCATTTCTAACCCCACCACCATGATTGATAATCCCTCCTCCTTCCCTGCCCTCCTTTCCAGATCCCGCCAGCGTCCAACATGGATCCTCATTGACACCATGGAATACAATGGTGGGATCCAGGGTGTCATCACAGTCTCCCCTTCAAACAATCGAAAGCAAACACCCAATTAATTTCAATCCAATCAATTTTACATAATGCTAACCTCCATAACCCGCATCATTTTTACATTCTACTCTCCTATTCCTATTATCTGCATTTTACCAAAAATATTTAGCTATTCGCACAAATAAAATTGTCCGTTCATGTGTACCTCGCAGAATTCCCCAAGTTGCTTCTCATCTCCTCTTTTCTTTACAAATAAAAGCGCAACGCTCAGCAAGAAAAGGAAATAATAACATGAGAGAAAAGAAAGAATATAAAGGAAATCAGAATCCGGAAGAAAACCAATAAAGAGAATTTTCCCCTACTTCTTCGCATTGATATTACCTATTTTCTACTACAGGAGCAACCACCATACCATAAATGATTACTATTGTTATCCATATAATACTTATTTGGAGAAAATACTCGTCAGCTTAAAAAAAAACTTTCTCCTCCTGTTGAATTTTGCTTCTTTGGACATTCATCGTTTCAAAGAGATAGACATACAGGTAATAATAATATGGTATTCGTATCATCAATGAGTAGCAACACAGAAAAAGGAACTTTTTAAAACTAACTTTTTTCCTCTTCATTTCCTTCATAAAAATTGAAAATAACGAAGAAAGAAGAAATGTGGTAGTGGTTGGGGGAGTAGTTGAGAACAAAATATATTGAAAAAAGGTGGAATGGTTTGTGAGGGTGTGTAGGTGGAAGTTATGTTGGTTCCCTCCTGCCATATAAGTAGGTATATATTTAGGCGCATATCTTTTATATTTATCTTCAACCTTCTTATAATAAGCACGCATGCAAAATGCAACCAAGAGTAAAAAATAAGGAACTTTTAGAGGTTGTTTTTTTCAAGGAGAAGAAGAGAAAGAATCAACTAGAAAAAGGGATATTTTACGGTTGAATGCCCATTCATCCGTAATTTTCCTCTTTTTCAGGCATCCGGATACAGACACTAGACAAAAAAGAAGGCACGCAACGCAATTTCATTCAACTCAACAACATACAATTTAACATTTTATACCAGCATTCCCATCATAGCTATTAGAATTCTTTTTGCTTTTGGCAGTGACGGAGCAGAAACAAACTGAAAGAATCCTTCTTCGAAATAATCCTTTTTTTGGGAACATTCACGAATTACGACACAAAATAAAAAATTTAAAAATAGTAAGCGTAAAAGAAGAAAAGAATATGTCAAAGGGACCATTTTCTTCTTGCCATAATAGGATTGCCTTTGTTGTGAATTTTATATGCGTCACTAATTTACCCCCTCTTTTTTCAGAACAACTTAACTGGAAACGACTGGGAAAGCCTGATAAGCTTGATTTAATAAAGGTGGGCATTTAGGCATCGTATAATAATATGCAGGTATGAATATAGTTATATGCTATTTATAATGATTTAAAATGTAGGCATTTTTTATAAGTGTATTTCTTTGAACTTACAAGTTTTGAAAGTCTTTCTCTTTGGGATTACTGGAAATGGAGAACCACCTCACCAAAGCCCAGATCACAAGTACAAAAGCAAAGTTGAGACAACACGTGATCGCTACAACGATCAGCACGTCGTCTGTGTGGTAACAGTCTTGTTGTCCATTTGTGGCTGTGGCGGTTGTGGAGTAGGTTGGGGGGTACTGGCTGCTCTGATTGCCAGCAGTGGCAGTATCTTTCTTGCCTTTTTTCTTTTTATGATGATGACTGTAACTTCCATCCCCTCCCAAGAAAACCTGGTCATCGTCTTCATCATCAATATCATCTTCTTCTTCATTACTATTATATCTACTATTATTATCACTGTTGTTTTGTTGCTGTTGTTCAGCTTCTTCGTCTTCCTCTTCAGAAGAATATACCTCATTTTCTTCTCGATTTACATAAGGAAAAGGATAGTCTACTTCTCCTGACCGGATTCTGTCATCATTTTCATCCTTCTCTCTTTTGTCATTGTCAATTACTGACGACGAGGAGGACGACTTTTGTGAATAAGAAAGCTCATTATTTTTTCTACTTTTGTTAGTTTTCTTCATCTTCTTTTTTGTCTTCTCCTCTTTTCTTTTCATCTTCTCTTTCTTTGATAAAGATGATGCCACAGAGTTTTCATCACTGTCTTCCTCATTATCTATCTCGTTAGAGGGATCATCATCGTTTTCATCGCCAATCGATCCATTTTTTCTTCGATTTCCTTCCCGATGGCTATCATTGTCAGAGCTGTCATCCCCTTCCTCGTCGCCTCCACCGGTTGCCAAAGATGATCCTGGCAAAGGAAGATAATGAGCAGCTCCTCCTCCATTCTCATTATTACTCAACCAAGTTACTGTTGGGGGAAGCAGAGACTGTGCCAACTGTTGTTGTTGATGCCTCAATTGATTCACGTAAAGGCCTTCATCCTGTCTTCCAGCCTGTGTCGTTTTTGTTGTTGCAGTTGTTAACAGAGCTGCAGTATTGGAGGAAATGTCATCATGATGATTATTATGAGGTCCATAAGTTTTAATGCCCCAGTTGTTATTTGTAGTAGGCGGACTGATTTTACTACTCTTTTGTTGCTGCTGCACTCCACCTCGACTAGATTTTGTATCCAATATCATCCTTTCAACAACAGAAATATCTAATCCTCCACCACCCAACTTGTTCATTGCATGTCTTATCTTGTGAAAGTCAGAAGTAGGGCTGCTAATACTTATACCAGCGTGATTACTGTTGCTGCTGCTGCTGTCCGCACCTGCTGATGCAACTTTCCCTCCGGTGAAAGCACTTGCAACAGCTGGCGGTTGTGCACCTTGCCCAAGATAATGATTGTTGCTCTCAGAGAATCGCTGATGTTGATTATGTGTTTTGGAATAATGGGGATGTTGGGAGTGGTGCTGCTGATTATTATTATTGTTCCGCTGATGATGTTGGTTATGATGGTGGTGGTCGTTATTGTTATCCTCCAACATTTGCCAGTAGTACGGCTCATTTTCTCCAATTCTTCTTCCTCTCCTCCCATTATTCCCATTACTCGTTGTTGCCAACGAGGAAATCACTGCTCGTTTTGAACGAACATGTTTAGTTTCATCAGGATTCTTACCGCTCCTCATGCTCCCATTTGTTATCATTGTCGCTATCGACATATTTTCTTCTTGTGCTTCTCCTCGTAGTAATTCTCGCTTTTTACGACGGCGCCTGGTATACTTTACTTTGTAATTATTATTACTTTCACCAAGAGATTCACTACTTTTAACGTGTTTCTCGTCCATGATGATGTTATCGGAGACAGGGACCGACGCCACCTCCACCTCATCTGCAACAGCATTATCTTCTCCTGTTTGGCCTTGTTCTTGTTCTTTTTTATCCCTTTCCTTTTTCTTGTAGTAACTTTTGTACGTGTTTTTCGCTTGTTTGATTAGGGATAAAAGTTTCTCAAGCCCATCTTCCAAAAAGTTAAGTAAGGTCACGTTGTTGTTGTTGCTGGTGCTATCGCTTTTGTTGTAGTCGGTTGTCGCTTTCATATCTGCCGACAAAGAAGACTTTGATATTGATGACGAGGAAGAAGATGTAATGTGTTTGTTGGAAGCTTTCGATGGTGGCGCACTTGTTGTAAGCTCAGAGAATATGGAGGAGGAAAAGGACGCTGCTGATGATGACGACGACGCTGGTAATGATGCATCATTGATCTCCACGGACCTTGTGGAACTAGGATTGGAAACGTCTGCACCGCCATCAACTTCTGAAAAAATAAAAGAAAGGAAATAAAGTGGGGCACCAGGGAAAGAAAAAAGACTACGAAAAATTCATGTTATTTTTGTTAGTATGCTTTTATTATAATACATTCTTATATACTTAATATGGAATGTATGTACATTTTTTATTTTAACAAGGGGAAACAGAAGCATTTTTAGAAAAGAAAAAACAAGGAAAAAGTTGCTCTTCCATTTTTTGGTCTATATAACATGCAGCAAGCAAATGTAGCAGATGGGAATATTCTCACCGGAATACACACACATTTTTAACAACACAACAGCACGTAAGATTTTGTATCAATTTCTTAACTTTCAAAGGAAAATATATAGTACACATGTACTTTCTTGGACAATTTCAGGGAAAGAAAGTTGGATAGCAGCAAAAGAAGAAGAGATAGTTTCATCCTTATCATCATTCTTTTTTTGTTGGATGGGGAATCCAATGGTTAGCTTGTTATTGAGATTGGGATTACTTTTTTGTAAGTCTTTACAACTCTCGGCTCTCTGGTTTTTCTCGTTTTTCCAGCAAAAGAAATTACAAAAGTGGAAAAAAGTACAAGATTTTTTATTGTGCTGGAAGGCTGGAAGACATGTCCAGCACACTTTTCTTCACGTAAAATATAAAAAAATTGCTCAGAAGACGAGAGAAAACTACCTGTGTTCCAATAAAAAAGACGAGCAGAGAGGATATTGGCAAACGGTAATGCGTAATATTGCTCCAAAGGAAAAGTTCTCATGTTTCCAACTTTTCAATAAAAAGCTGTGTTTTTTGTAATAATTTCCACATTTTTTTCAATTGGTGCAACAGACTGACTGATTCATACTATGGCAGTGGATCATGTAAAAGCGGATGCTTTATTACATTGCTTTTCGTTCTCATGTATATCCTATATATTTCACTCTTTTTACATAAGCGTTTTCTCGCTCACAGAGAGATTTTTTCAATAAAACTATTTACTTGCTTTTTAAGAAAAAGAAAGAAAAAATTTCAAATAAGATGTTGAATGCTTAAAATGCACCATGCTAGGCAAGCTGTTACTTCAATTTTTGCAAGGCGAAAAATATGTTACACACAGCGTTTCATTTTTTGATGGGGCGAAAGGAGACGAACCTGCTTCCACAATGTTGTGCAATATGTGCACAATGAAACCCCATGTATGGACTTATCGCATTATGGAACTAAATATAATTAAATTGGCCAACAACCACAAGGACCGTCAGCAACAGGAAATGCTATGAACCAGACTAAAAATCGATGATTGTGGCACCAGTTTACTTTGATATGATCAGCGATCATTTTCATGATGACCGACCGTAACATTAAATGGCGACAATAACAATCTCGTCAGTGCTTCGGGCGGTATTTTGCTTTCATTTCAAGATGACTCTCATGATGATGTTATTACGATATCGATCGTTCCATTTTTCTCTTAACTTTTTTGCAATTTTTTATACGATGAACAAGTTATTTATTACTTTTGTTATTATTGGTCTAGATGCCAAAATATATATGAGTCAAGGAGGTAGACAGACAGAAAACAGAGAATAAAGCAAACAAACATTTGGCAAACCATTTATCACTCTCAAGCGACCAGTTTCAGGATATAGAGAATGACACGTCCATATAGGAAAAAACAGATAGAAAAAAATGTATCATAGAAGTAAAGACACAGGAAACTGCAAAAGTGAACTGCAAACAAGACGATGACAATATGAGATAATATTCTGGCAAGAGAAAAAAACTAGATCACAAATCACTTCGCCAAACCGGGGGAAAGGGAAAGCAAACATAAGCACATGCTCTCATACACACAGATTCAAATAATTTTTCAATCAATTTCATTTCTTCTCACTCGCACCATTTCACTTTCTCAATTTTTTGCCGACAAATCAATAAAAAAACAAAGTTACTAGACCCGATGCTTTACTGGACTCAACTGTATACCTCAACTTGAACGCCTGAATAGACTGGATATAGGCAAATAAAGTATAAAGATTAAATATTGCAGACAGGAAGTAGCACTATATAAAATATACTACACATTGGTTTTTGTGGATGGACGGTAACAAGTTACAATTAAACATTAAATAAAATAAACTGTTATATTAATGATAACTGCACACCACATTTCATCATAAAAGTCGTAAAATAAATGACGTGGAAAATTAAAAAATTTATAGAGGATGAAATGGATGACTAACATGATAGGTGATACGATGGTGCTGCCAGCAAACAAAAGTAATGATGAAAATGATCAGGTTCATTTCATAATGTCATCATTCAACACAAATAAATGGCTAAAATCATACAAACCAAAGCAAAAGATTGTTGAAGGGCATGATGAAATAGACGAGAGGAAGTCTAAACGTAAAAAACAACCAATTTTTATGGTTAACGAGATAGGATATTTGTAAAATGTCGAACCGAGTTTTTTTTGGTGGCACATCAGCAATAAATCAACTTATTTTGTTTGTTTGTTTGTGTAGATTTTACAGCCCAGTAGAGTACTAGACTATCTACGATTACTTTTTTAGCCAAAAACAAACTTTTTGAAAGAAATTGGTTATACACAAGTCAACCAATACCAATCTCGATCCCACTCCACCACACAATAGCATATTCATATGACCTTATCTTTTCTCGGGAAACTGGGAGTGAATTCAAAAACATTTTTTCAATTTTTATGACTGTGACAGTTTTAGGTCATCAGTTTGACCAGTAAATATCGCGGAAAATAAATAATAGATTTGCTATTTAGTCGAGCTTGTACTTTCTTTTAGAATATAAATTTTAGTTTTTCCAATTTTCCGACATTGTATCAGTAATCCACCAACTAGCTGTACCCGCCACCCATTCATGCATTTTTCGGGTATTCGGGAATGATTCCGTAAATCGCTGATCACGTAAAAAGTGTAAATCTTCAGTTCAACTCATACAACTAGCGGAATATATTATCAAATCCCAAAAGACCAGCCTCCTCAGAGGAGAGAAAAATACCACAAATCATTCCCTCATGATTTACCTACACATCAGCCACCCTTGACATGATTCATCATGATTATCAACTATGTATAGTAATGTGTATTGCAGGAGCAGAAGAATTTATCATTTATTTTCATGGATGCCCTCTTTACTGATTTCGTAAAAGTAGCATGTTCCCTCCCAAATATATACTCTGTTTATTTTGCGGTGAGGTCTATTTGAATATTTTACAGTTTTCCGGTTCACCAATTCACCACGCCGCTATTGCCGCCGCCAACACTACCAATGTTTGTTTATCTTTGTGATTCCTCCTAGTTTATTTTCTGATGGTGGACATGGGCATACAAGATAGGCGATGATGATGACGATAGTGACACAAGAAGAATGAATAGGCTACATTGAAAAAGTATCAACCCATGACCTAGTTTTTTGGGTAAAAAAAGTTTGCACAGTGAAAATTCAATTCCATTGTCTGATAAAAAAACGTGAAAACAGTGAAAAGACCAAAAATACTGATGATGAGGATGTTGTTGATGCATATGGAATTTTCACTTTTAAAAATGTATTTCCTTTTATTTCCTGTTTTCGAAAAAATATCTTTCAAAAAAGAAAATCAGCATACCAAAAGCCACTTACATACTTGCTGGGTTCATGCTTGCATTTTACGTTTCCTCATCACCAAGAAAAAAAGGTTCCAAGGGAAAAAGGCACCGTACATGTGGAGTTAACAGTGGAATGGAGGAAATGGAAGAAAAGGAAGCAAACAAGAAGGAAAAACGGAGGGATCCTGCTGGTGGTGATTCTGATTCTACTGCTGGAGAAAGGCTGATACCAGATGAATTATGACCGGTACGCGAAGCTCGTAGTACTTGTAGAACAGACTATGAGACAATACACAGACATTGCATAAAGCCTTTGCTCGTCGTAATTCAAAAAATGGGTATAAATATTCGGGTTTGTTTATAGGATGAAGGAGGAATATCCTACTATTTTCCCACCCAAGAACTGCTCCAAACTGTTATATCATAAAACCGGGTAGTCCAAGCCCTGATAATACTAACGATAGTATTGTGGGGTCTTCATAGCCCATGGAACCATAAAACTTTATATTTTTTCCTGTAAAGATGCTTATCTCTTTTTTCGTATTTTGTTTGTGTCATCATAGTGGTGCTGCTCATATATTAATATACAAAAATATTTTTAACGCTGAGCAAAAGTAAGCACAATACGTTCAGTAGTCCAGTCTGTCCGACCGAGTTGATAAATATGGTGAAATATGCGAGTACAATTACGTTTTAGAATTCTTTGTTAAGGATTTTAATACTGAAAATTGAGATTTAAATTTTAAAAAATTACATTTGATTTTATATAGTGTACTTATACATTCCTTTTACACCAACACTTTCCCACAATCTTACCGTCTCCAACCCAGCTATATTATAACACAAGCTTTTCAATCCAACATACCGTCATCATCATGTGACTAAATTTTTAGGAGGATGGGGATGGAGAGAAGAAAACGTGGAAGAACATCACGGCACGTCATCATCATCTTTTTAATTATCAACAGCAGAACAGCAGCAGAAAACAGAAGAGGAGTTTGTTGTTATTGCAAAAAAAGGATGACAGCATGTGCAAATGACACACACACGAATTGTATAAAACTACTTGCCAGTTACCACTGCACCATAAAATGAAAGATACAGAAAAGAGGGGCGACGACCATAAAGCATTTAAAAGTTATTTCCAGAATTTTGTACTGGGTGGGGCCATTATATGATCTCCATTTCTGGTGACTCTGTGACTGTGGTCGAAGAAGGCCAGAGGGGCCCACAAAATAGCAATAAAAAAGTAACAACTATACAGTACTGCGAACTGTAAGAGAAAAACATCCTTTACGTGCGTAACTGAAAGTTTTTCTTTGCCTCCGCATTCCCTCTACCATCGCCATCATCTTTAAAACCTCCATCTACCCTCCCGTTTACTATTGCTGTACCTTTCTACTTTTCTCTGCCCCTCATCCCATCATGGTACGTTGACTCTTATGAATGGAATAATGACTTACAGGAAGGAGCACGGAGTACAAAGTTGACTCACTCCGAAAACTTACTTATTCACAGGCGTTTTCTTCTTGTGCGTTTTTCCGTATGATTATTATAATACAACAGAAGACAAGCTTCTTTTCTTTAGCCCATTCTCTTTTTCTGCAAATGGAATGGGACGAAGAAAAGGAGAAAGACGACAAGGAAAAGAAAAAGGAGACTCATTAGAGATTCGTTGGAAAGTCAACATAGAAATTACCCCTTTTCTCTCTTTTTCTTGTCACTATTACCATCGTCAACATCATCGTCAAAATGAATGACATCCTTTCCATCGTTCCTCCTTTTTTTACTTCTATTCCCCTCCGACATTGTGAGACATATAGGTATACTATACCCTACTCATTTGATATTATTATGCATTACCATGCCCGTCTGTAACATTGTAAGCAGGTCTTAAGGATCAAAGATAGAGCGACAGACATAAATACTTTCTCCTCTGCTTTCTTAATAATTACTTGAATCTTCCTCCATCGTTATTCCTATAAGCTCTCTTTTCTCATATTTGTAAACTATGTATTTGACTCTTTTCTTTCAAATTTTATACCTCTTTTCATTATTGCTGTCTTGCATTTTCGTCATATTCATTTGCACTCTTCTATTACTCCTCTCTTGTCAAGGAATAACACGCCATGTCATCTCATTAAGGGAAGATGAGAACAGCTGTGATTGCTGAAATGATAACCATTTAATTTGAGAAGAATCTCTAGATTCTACACTTCCGTTCTTCTATTGTTCAATCATCATCAAGAAGCAGAGGGGTCGGAAGTCGGAAATACAATCTGAAATGAGTAGCTTTTATACACCCACTTCCAGTGTCAATTTACATACAGAAAAGACGCTTTCAAATTGTGTAACAAGAGGACAAAATGGAAGGAGCAATTTTCATGCAAAAATATACATAAACAATTATTAGATTTGCTTGGGCTTTTGTTCTTGGAAACGATGATGGGGGAGAATATAAGATGAAATATTAGAAGTGATGGAAGATGATGAGCTATTTTCTTTGAAAATCCAATTCAACAAAAGTGTCGGTCCCATTCGCGGAATAATACAAAACAAGAAGTGATTTTTTCTCGCAAGAACCCTAAGAGATTGGGAGGAAAAATGAAGACAGACATAGAATTTCAATCTGACGGGTTGTTTTTTGTGCGTGTATTGCTAAACCCATTTCCATAATAGGAAAGCACACAGGAAACACTCAAAGGAATAACATGGTGGAAATATTAAAATAAAAAAATGCAAGGAGACCTTTCTCCTTTCCCTTAATAGGTATATTTTTTCAGAAACAAGATAAAAGAATCCAAACAATGGAGAAAAGAAGCAAAATAATATTCATTATTATTATGACAAGTTTGAATTTCTCAACAAATGAAGGAAAATGGTGATGACATGTATTCTCACTCTCAGAAGAAAAGCAAATCACAACAAAAAATAGATGAGAAGAGGAAAAAGGGGGGAAATATAAATAGATGAATGTATTTACTCACCATTGTTGTCCTTTATGTTATTGTTATTTCTGTGGATGATGTTATGATGATGGAGGGACTTCTCTCCTTCGTTTTCTTGAGTCAAGTAGGAAAAATATGGGGACGAATCTTTGGAATGGGGTGATGATGGCTCTTGTTCTTGAAGAGGATGATGGGAGGTGGCCAGCCTACTGTGAGCTTCAGCATTCAGGAAGAAAATTACACCCACGCTGATGACAGAGGCAGCGAGAAACAGGCCCACCACTTGTAAAGGAGACTCGTACCTACCCATCGTTGCTTATAAAAGGGTTAACAATTATACCCTGATGGTGCGTTCCTTATATCCGTTATAAACTTGTTCACTAAGGGTATTTTGATGGTTTGTAAATGGCCGCGCTACTTTGCTTCGGCTTCATTCTTAAATCTAAATTTTCAAATTACAACGCAAATAAGCATAACAATATTTTTATTGTTAGTTCTTTCTTGTTCTTATTCCTCAACACTGACTTGGCTTGAAACTGAACGACGTGATGAAAAGTTGAATGAAGACAATTCCATAAGTCCAGAATTCGTCCATCTGGAAAATAACAAGAATGTATGCATTGCATTATAATCATTATAGCTTACAAAAATAACACTTATTACTTGTAATAGACCAACATAGTATTCTTTTTAGCAAACTGGATAACAGCAACTTTTTTGTTAAGCTAAAAGCTGTCATTAATACACATTAGCATCCCTAGACTTTTATTGGCGATCATCAAGAAAATGAATGTATTTAGACAAGTGTTTCCCAGCTGTTGAGCAGACACGTATATTTAGGTATCTATAATAAATTATCTACTATTATCAATTTACCATTTCATGCATATGCATAGCATACTATCATCTCGCGTGCTTTGTACTTTTTGCCATGTAGCTTTTGTAACTCCACTAATTGGAAATTGTGGTATGCCTTATAATGCCTGTGTTTTGATAAAGAATTCTATTCTCCCGACTTTTTTTCATTGCCATTTACACGCACTCGCTCTGCTACACTTCTAGGCCAATTTCTGTTCAAGCCTTTTCGCAACAAAGTGCAATCCTTTTTTATTTCTTTTTGTAAAAAGAAAGGCTGAAGCTGAGACAGCAGAATAGAGAGGAAGAGAACAATAAGAGTTAGTTGTTCACTTTATCAACTATGGGGAAAAGTTACACGAGAAAATGTCGGCGCAAGTGTGCCACATACTTACTTAGGCTATATAGGTATTTATCAATTTCCACCACAAGAAACTTTCTTAGCATTTTTTTCTGGGTTTGCTATGTAGAGTGGTAAGAAAGGGGTACAGATTACGGAGTATGGTGAATGTAGATTGTAAGTATTGTGTTGTAGTCTTCAGTCAGATTAAGGCTGCAAAAAGTATTGTATCATCAAAAATTAGAAATTCCCTGGACAGAAAATGCTAACCCTTCCCCTTACATATTTTTCTAAAGAGCAATTTTTTTGGAAAATAAAGGAGTTCAAGCAAAATAGCAAAGCATTGTAATATTTATAACGAACCGCAAGAAAAAACGAAAACAGAAGCAGTATTATATATAACATGCATGCAAAGAGAATGTTTACTTATGCAAAAATGGTACTACTACTACTACTTTCATTGGTACTACTTTCTTTTATATTTATATGGAATTGTATGCGTATAAACCGTTTCGCAAACCGTTCATGCACATGGATATATGCATTTTGCATGATGCAGCTTTCATATATGTAGTAATTCCACATTCCACATACTCATCATCATGCTTTGCAAATTTTCAAAGGTTCTGCAGGTTCTGCTGATTGTCAAAAGCTTTTCTCGTCTCTATTGTCTCTCGTCTCCCTCACTCATTTTCTGGAAAACTGACAAGGAGAGAATTCATCAGGTCGTTTTGAATTTTTTCACAAATCTTTGGTACAGAAGATATTCACCATTTACTGTACAGATTGTGATTATAGCATTTAAATACGAGAAAGCATTTTGGAAGGAACGCATAATAGTTTATAAGTTTTATATCGGTACTAAAGGATTGATAACGCAGTCGTAGCCAACTATTGTTGTCTCCTTGTGAGAAAAGCCAAGCCAACAACGCCAGCAAGTAATCAAGCCATCGTTTGTGAAAAAAATGAATGCATGTTGGTTACAGAACATAATATGTTTGTGTGAAAACCTGGAGGGTAGAGTAGACAGAAGATATAGAGACAATTCACAGTTACGCTACGTTGGTACTGAGTAAAATACAGACATTCCACAACGGCGACCAACCCTAATCCTTCAAGACGTTCTTTGTTCTATTTTTGT
>JAQFYG010000573.1:0-27958 GCA_034694325.1 Entomobrya corticalis | reverse complement strand
CAAATACTCTTTTTTCAAAGTTTTAAAGTAAGATTAAACTAAAAAGGGAGGAAATCTTTTGATCAGAGATTGATTCCTCAAATATAGATCGAGATGTAACTATGCAAGACTGCCAAAAAAAGGTAAAATTTTACTTTCTTTTTCTTCCACTGTCAAGGGAATATTCAAATATTTTGGTTTCTGTATTGTCAACAAGATATTTTATTTTGTAATTTGTATAATATTTAATAATAGCCAAACTATTAGAACGATAGGTCATGTAAATTAATAAATCTGTTAGCCAACGGTCGGTATTGAGGGCAAAATTTCACGATTTTTTTAGTTTACGAAAAATAAACCAAAACTGCCAGAAATTTTTGAAAATATAGAAAAAGTGTACGAAGAAAGATGATAATAGGTATGTTATGTCTCTAGTTCTCTTTCTGTCTCTCGTTCTTTCATGAAAGCGACTACAAGATAACCGGCCTCCACACACAGCTTGTGTGCAGTACAGTTTCTTTAGAAAGGATGAAAGAAATACGGACTATTATAGAAAGTTTGTGTTTTTCGCCTTTTTGCCCAGTCAGATATACTGTACGTGAAGCGATCAAACTGGCCGGACGTGTGTGTTTTTCTAAATATACATAGATACATATTATATTAACTTGTGTAAATATTTTACACGTGTGTGAATCAATGTACCTATATTTGTATATGTTTATATTATTCGAGACAAGAGAAAAGTAAAAGAGGAAAGTAGAAATGTGTTTTTCTTCTTTGGAGGGAGATGAAACTTTAGGAGGGCTAAAGCAATTTTAATGAATAACTCATGCTCACTTTGTCGCCAAATGCTCCAGCTTGCCGTTCGTTTCCAGTTGCCAGTATGGCAACCAAGAAGTTTTATACGAGGACGACGAGGAAGAGGAGCTACTTCCATAAACAATCTCACGAAGGTCCAGCTTTGCATCCCAGTTGAGTATCAATCGTTGCGTTGGATCATCCGAGAATTCGAAGGAGAAAATCCCTTCAATCCTTCCTCGTCCTGGAGAAGAAGATGAAGCTGTCAAACCCACCATAGTCAGCTCACCTGCTGCTATCATATCCTACAAAGAAGTAATGGAAAATTTTCTACTCTCAAGACCAAACAAAGTAATTGTACGTGGATAAATTTTCATGAGAGATTCTGCCAGCAAGTGAGGAGAACGATACAAAGATAGCAGAGACACAACTACATTATACACTTATACATGTATTTTGTAAACGTATTTTATATTATGCAGTGCTGATCTGATGTTGCTTCTTTGGAAAACTTTTCGTCTACTTTCTCTGCAAAGATTCCTGTGTGCACACGCATTATAAGCCTTGGCAAATATAAACATAATGCTAAAACATACATTTTTGTGGACATGTAGTTATCACCAAAGCCATCAAACTCATCACTTCCTCATTATAATTATCATCTTTGGCATCTTCACAAGCAAATATTGAAGGAAATACTTTCTTACATGAGCAAGAGTAGGATGCTGTAGTTTTGCACTGCCCTTTCCAGATATTCTGTCTGCGTTTTGTATGGGTTCCAAAGTAAATAGCACCGTTGACACTACTTTGTCGTCGGTTCGTAAGGCGTTGAAATTCACTGCTGTGGTCCATTCTAAACTATTCCTGTGGAATGTGTAACCCGAGTCCAGGTGAATGACACGAATAGGATAATTTAATTTCAATGATAATCTATGGTCTACTCCAGTGTTTTCCTATGCAACAAAAATCTTATAGTTATTCATAGGTATGAACATAGATATTTAGTTGGTCTTGGGAACTGTAAATAAGGCTTTGGAGAAAATGGCTGTATAAATCATTTGTTAATTGCTCAATACAATAGAGGGAAACGAAAGAAGCAGCTGTAATAAAATAACTTACTTTGGTCATGTTCATCAAGGCAAGCTCGTACCCCAGGCTGGAGTCGGGCTTCCAACTGAAATTGGTATTATGTTGGAAGTGGTGATCTTCAAAGTTATAGTCTGTAATTAAGCACACCTTGCGAGAAGGATGAGTACCTATAATAATAGTTGGGAAATAATGTAGAAACAGAAGACATACTTTATGTACTTGAATACAAATAAGCCTATTATGATTATAACAATAGAAAGCCAATTTACCACGCCATTTTACCCTTCTTCTTAAAAAACGATGCCTCTTAAATGTACTTTTTATGAATTCACGAATTTACTACTACACTGACACCATTAGTGGCACATTATCGGCTTTCTTCTTGTGAAAATTCTTTCGTGTAGAAAAGGAATAGATAGGAGAACGTGGGCCTTTTAATAGTTCTGTACCTTGTAAAATAATTCGCTCTCCAGTAAAATTACTTTGGATTTCCAGAACACCCTCACACTTATCCTGGTCAGGATTGCGTAAACTATACAGATCAAGAAAATGGACGAGCTGTAATCAGAATAAAAATGGTGGCATGTATAAACAGAATATTAAAAGGACACTTAATTACACAACTTTTTTTTGTGAAGGAACAGTTTTAATAGTCTACTTTTGTTATGTGGAAATTTAGCGAAGGGGAATTGTTGCTAGGCATGAGTAAAACGCTTACCGTTGTTGGGAGATTTGAACCTTCGAATCCTCCACTGTACTCATATTGATATGTATGATTCAAGCCAAACGGCCAAAAGTGATTATCAAGTTCCAGTTGTGTGTTTTCTTTCTCCAGACCTGCTGATGACAAAGAGCCAGATTTATAGTTTGTTCTAAGAAGTTGGACTCCATTGTACTCCCCTCGGAAAGCTGCTTCCATTACCAGCGGCTCCGTCTTAAAGCAAAAGTTGAAAACATTTTTATTTATTCTAAAAAATATGCAAATGGGAGGTTTTAAATATCATGGATGTTAACATAAAATAATATTTTTTCACGCAAGATGAAAATAAGGGGAAAACCTTGGGATTTAAAATGTACTTTTCCTGTGGCTCTTTTTTGGAAAACATTATTTTAAATCTCTCATTTATTTTAGAAATTATTTTTGAATCGAAGCCAACATCACTTTTTCTTGCTGGAAAATTCATCAATAAATAAAGCTTTCATATACGATCAGCCAAATTTTTTTTGTGATTTTAATATGCAATTTATGCGTTTTTAAGAAAATTAAGTAAAATGGTGCATTTAAATTTCAATTGAGGAAGTACGGATCTGACAGAAATTACTTTATAAACAATCAAAAATAAAACTACAAAAATATTTGCAAGCTAAATTTTCATATTAAAATATTCGCTTTCTCCTGTTTTTTGTCGCGCAGCATTCTAAGTATTTAGGTACTTTCTCGAAAACTTACCTTGTAAAACACATCAACACCAGCCCTCTGTGGTTTAGGTACAGATTCCGTAGAAATAGGTACAACCCCGAAAAGGGAGACATTATAAAGTTGTAAACTTTCCCTTTTTTCCGTTATCACAGAATACTTGATTGATGCTTCGTTACCATCCCAATGTCCGCCATAAGTGCCGTGCAAATTATTTCTCGCAATGCCCCACTCCTCAATAGTGTGTCCCAAAACAATCCCAACATCCCTTAAGTTTTTTATTCCTGACGAGAAATTTACTTGTACATCAAATTCATTAAAATCAACGAGGAAAACTTGTCCCTCTGTCACAATTGGAGATTCACCTAAACCACCCCGATCAAACTGAATTCTGGAAACGTTAAACAAAAACAAATCGAAAAATGTATTTCGTTACAAACAAATTTGTGTCAAGTAAATATCTAACAATAAGTTTGACAAAACAACGCAATATGTATTTATTTGCTTCTGTGTACATATCATGCAACACTTTCACTTTTGTTAAGTGACATCTGACATGTCAACAGTCATTTGCTTGTAATTAAAGTCATTTTATTATTTTAGCTTCGGCCAGCCACCATACATTACACCATGTGAAGAGGGTAAAAAGAGGAATGTCATGTTGTTTGTAACGCTTGGACTAACGTCAACAAAAGAGAGCCTCATCTACTAACAGAACTGAGCATGAGAAGGATTTTGTAAAAATAGCGTCCTTTCACGCTTTCTCTTAACATAGCTGCGGTGAAAGTGGCCACTACATACCACTAACTTTCTCTTGTGTGTGTATGTGTGTTTGAATGAATAGGGATAGCGTGCATAGTATGTGTGTATGTGATAATAACGGCGTTTGTTTGTAGAAAGGGAGAATGAGAGAGCACTTGAGAGTGAACATGATAATTACCGAGCTGAATGTCGTCCGGATATTTTATTAAAAGTTCCATCTATTGTAACCATCGGGTTGACAAGTGGATTGGCAAGAGTAGGAGTATTTGGCGTTTCCCCATTACCTTCTCCTTCTTTACGCTCCTGGCTGGGCACACCATCTGCTTCTAGCTCTGGATCCTGTTGTTGTTGTTGCTGCCGTCCCTGATCCTCCTGTTGAGAGTCACTTTGTTTTCCAGTTACAACCGGTGATCCTATTCGGACACGTAAAATTCCTTCTGAAGCTTCGTTGACAGAACAATTAAATGTGCCGTGGATCGAAGAATTTCCTAATGCTTCACTTCCCCAAATGACTTCGGTCTCGGCGTCAAATGACTCTTGGGTCTTTTCCCACTGTGTTTTTCGTTTCATGGATGTATTCAAATGTACATATATAGCCGTATGGGTCATAGGAGAGGAACAAAAAGAATAGAAAAAATGTATTAAAATCATGCACTACACTGATGAGTGCGGACACTACCAATTAATCACTTTGTTGGTTAAAAGAGAGGAATTGTCATCATGAGTAATAGCTCTGCGTATTGTAATACTCAAGAACCGTGCGGTGCGACTCTACAATATACTTTCTTTTCGAGAGGTACATAACGAAGCTAAAATATGCCTATTTACGTTTCCAAGGATTGCTTACTTTACAATCTCCGTGGTAGATACGATCCACGCTCCCACTTGATTTGTACGTGGCTGACCCACCAAAGTAGTCAAAATCATCGTTGAAAGTCCCGTCAACATTAACATCTGTAGCGTCACCCATTGAAACGGTTGATGACTTTAGTACAAACGTAGGTATTTCCTCAGGTCGGTAATTAATTTGAATTGACTGGCCAGCTCTAGAAAAGACATATTAGCTTAAGATAAAGAAACTTTGGTCTGCTGAATGGTGCGGCCATTTTGTAACGTATAATTTTAAAATTACTTAAAGTAAGGCTCCTGGATCTTAATCCGAATCTTACTGTCAACTACACGTAGCCTTGACAAAGTTGGTATCCTATTCCCAATACTCAATCCAAAACTGTTTGAGTCCGGAAGAGATTGCAAAAAGTCATAGGACAATCTAACATCTTCGCCTATGATTACATTGTACTTGGCCTTAGCATTAATCTCGAAATTGTTCCATTTCTCGAGCAACCATGATGAATCAGCAGCAAATGAACCATTTGGTGCTTGTCCCTGAACTCGCAAAGCTTTAACAGTCAGCCAAGAATCTTGTTTCCTATCAAAATAGTAAGTAGGTAAATACAGTTCATGCAGCACTTGGTAGGATTACGGCGTATCAACTCTGCGCCGCTTTCTAAAAACGATTTGTAGCTGTCAAGAGAAAGACCCCCTTACTCTAGCCAAAGACCACCACTAAACGTTGCAATCCCATTGAATGGAGATAACCCGGTTACACTATATTCCAGGCGTTTGTCGCTATCTTCGTTCTTATTTACCTCCACTGACCAGTGATCCAGCCCATCAAAAGTTGTATTGACCTAATTATTTAACAAAAGTATAATAATATCAAGCAGTTACTACTTTAGCAAAATGATGGTATGAACGTACAGTTAGGCAAAAGGGTTATACCTCCACTCGTAAAGTTTTCAAATGATTATCTTCAACAGGAAAATCGAAGTATACATCAGCCCTAACTACTTTTCCGCTTTGCCAAGTTGCTTCGCCTTCAGCATTTAATTGATAGTCACCTTGCTTTTCTGATTGAGCTTTTACTGTGCCTTGTTGAGAAGAATCCGGACCAAATGTTGCCAGAATTGTACCTGTTATCTGGGAATTCAATTAAATATTAACTACATGAAAACTTATATATCCTATAAGTGTGTACTTATACAACTTAGGATATTTTTGACAAATAATATGATGAAGCTCTGTAGACAAAGTCAACTAGCTAGTAGTAATAAAAATTTTAGAAACTTTTTTCTTATCACTATTTTGTTCAAGATGTATTTCAGATTGACAAGTGGCAGCATATGCGATTGAGCTGAATAAATAAGACAGAATGACATGTGTCCAAAAACATAGTTTGTCGAAGAAAGATAAATTCAAGTGAATGGAATATGAAGTCATTCACATGGGAGCTTTTTTGTTCGCTTCTGCAGATTGCATAAATATAATACTCTATAATCATATTAAAAGCGACATTAGTTTTGACAGTACGGAGAAGACAGTTGTCCAGTCTCCTCCATTTCCGTAATACCGTGCGAATCTACTGAATGATAAACTTTTTGTTGCTGGAGACAACACAAAGGAAAATTGTAACATCATCACAAGATCAGATCACACCACACACATGTTCTCTCTCTCATGTAAAATGCAGGATGGACCCTGCTCGGAAAATGTTCCTTCATCACATCATCATCGTCACCAACATGATGATCACCAGATACAATCCTACTTTCGTCCATGTCCACAATAATCACATGAATCGTCGACCAAAAGCTACCACCGCCTCTGCCACCACTTATGCTTTTGTTTGACATGATAGATAGATATACAAACATATTATCATCATTTTGTTCAATTGGAGGAACGTGTATAAAAAGTGTGGGAGTGAGCGATTGTTAGCACGTCAGTGTTTTACATGGACATACACGAATAGACGCATTCGAGAACATAGTTTTCATTTTTTTCGAATAAGCACTGGCGACTGACTGACGGAGTAGATCAAAAAGGTACACACCAAAAAAAGGAAAATTGAAAATGCTCATGTATCTCTTCAGAACATGTTAGCGAACATGTACGTCGTCAATTCTTGTTGCCTTGGTTGAGTTTTTCAGCAGAGGACGTTTTTCGTGAATATGAATGATTCCAAAGACGAGATGATCGGGAGAGTTTACAAATGACCCTGACAGCTTGTGTGTGGGAGAAACATAGATAGGGATAAGGGATTTAGAAACAGTATTTATCATACACACATATATACCTAACTAGTAGTTCAAAGTTGGGACGGATCCCCAACAGTGCGTGACGTCCTAGCAAATATAGTTACATTAGAAAATTACAGAGTTTCGTTCATAAGAGGAAGCTGGATTTAAACATAGCTGGAAACTAGACAGTTAACCAGGAATCAAAATTATCTATACGCCATACTTGAGTTCCGAAGAAAGAATTGTGAACAGAAACTTGAAAAAAGTATACATATATCTAGATATACCATATTTTTAAAAGTAATAGCATATAACTAAGTAATGTAGTTAATATTTATCCATATTTCAGACTAACAGCTCATATAATGAGTTATACACCGCACCAATTGCCACTATCAGTACACTATGTCCAACCTATTTGTGTCTTTGCAAAATGGTCCTATGCATGACATCAGAAACTCATCATTTAGCCTCTGGCAAGAATTTTAACCTGGAAGAGAATGTAAATATGAATATTATGCATAATATCTTGCATAGGAGCACATCACCTATTTTTACTCGAACAAGAATGTCTCTCTTTCTGTACCGAAGGGGGTAACGTGAGACGCAAAGTTTTCATCATTAATAACCGTATTCATGCGTAAATATACGGGTATACTAGTCAGTAGACATTTCAGCTTAAAATGGCGGATGCCTAGTGTAATGAAAATGTGGAGCAGCCTGGAGAGTAGATTGTGAATGGGGATGAAAAATATGTAAGTGAATAGACGGAAGAAAATTTGGAAAGTTAAAAGCCGCTGCAGCTGCAATGAGTCAATGTACTTTGCCGTCACTGATTTTCTCTTTGACACTAACGCTTATATTAAAATATGTATGCTGTTATTATATTTAGGATATGGAGGAACTAACTATGTATTATGTACGTTCACATGACATATTTATACAACGAATGTGTGCGTCTGGGTTTGGTGTGAATGATCAGCATCTAGTTGGGGTGTGATCTACTCACTAAAGCAAGAATTGAATGTGTGCATCACAACAACGGAAAATGATGTTACTGAGAAAGGAGAAGGATGTATCTATTCGCATATTACAATTTACAATCCTATTACATAATGCCTTGTACGTGCTTGTATCTTGTAGTCACTTATATATTTGTGATGCTTTCTGTTTAGTAAAGAATGTGGGACAGAAATGATACTGTTCCGGGGGAAAATTAACATATTATTCATCTCCGAAAATGCCTTCGGCATTATATTCCCTTTATTCCAGAGAAAAAAAAATGCGAGCGACGGTGATAGTTTTCACCGTGTGTACTTTGAGTGTAGCATCACTAGCATCATACAAATACATACGTAGAAATTTCACATCATGCACGAAAATCAAACCAAGCCAACCGTCGTCGTCATGTCACATATTCTTCTACACTGGCTTGGTTTCGTTTTCATCGTAAATGCTCACTCGGGAATTCTGCAACTCGATAATGATATGCAAATGTGAAATTTCAATCTGTCATCTTCCTTCCTTTCTTATACTCTTTTCTCTTCATTCTTTAGCATCACATCATCAGCGTCATCATCACTACTTCATACCAGCAATGTACTTCTTTGTTAAACTTGATACTAAGCAGTTTATAAATCTTCAGAAACTCAACAAATATTTTCTTAGCATGAGAAAACTGAAACACTTGATATCCTCAAATGTGAAAAGGTTTATAAAATATTTATTTTCAGAGATAAAAAAGTGTATTAAAAACTATGGTATTTTACCATTTTGATCAAGCTCTTTCGATCAAAGTAGAATTAAAGGTGTACGTCATTTTTTAAAATTATATATACATATAAAACATTTCACTTACTTTTGCTGGCCATCCCTCTTGAATTTCCGATTCCAGATGAATTTCAACCTCGTCTTCATCATTCTTGTACGTAATCACAGTATCCTTCTTATTATTGGGAGCTTCTTCGTTTTCCCTTGTATCACCACGAATTTCAATTTCCCTAAAAATAAAATCATGAAACACATCAATTATGTTGATGTTCATCTTGTATCACAATGCCCCAAGACAGCAGTAAAACAAAAATTGAATGCTGCTTGTCATCATTATTAATTTTGAAGAGAGATATTTTATAATTCCTACTGATAACTCTTAAATGGAGTGTTCAGAGTCATGCTAAAGTGGTTGGGTTGTAGAACAACATTCGTTGCCAGCTTGTCAAAGGTAATGGACGTAAGTTCCACATCAGCAGTGTACGAGCCCTGTCCCTCATTATGGGCGTACATCAGGGATGCGGACTGCTGCTCAAGCTTTTCAATCGACGTGCTCACATCCAAATTCCCACTGAAGTATTGTGGCAGTTGATTGTTCCAGAGTGACATGACTGAGTACTAACAATGACAGCAACAAACAATAGAGATCCCGTTAATTAAAGTTAAAAAAGAATGTAGATTGTTTGGTGGGTGGTTAACTAGCCAGTAAAATAGCAACTAGCCATATATATCATTATCACATTCATTCAATGTAACAAGTTATTACATTACTTAAGTAGCAAGCAAGCTCAACTTCAATTTTTACTGTCTATCCAAACTATATTCTTGGCATGTTTCAGTATGAACGTACATGGATTTTATATAATATTGCTATATTTTATATTCTGTAGACAGCAAAAAGTTACTCAAAATTAGTTTTCACCACTAACAAACTAAAACACTATATGCACTAACCTCTAGTTGGGAAGGGTGATTAGATATCGCTCGAACATTCAGTTTCCGTTCAACCTCACTGAGATCTAGCGACGAGTGTAGCTCGACAGATAGTCGATCCGTCCAAGTGGGTACGTCAACAATCGCTGTGAACATTTGTGTTTTTGCTTCATTCTATCTTTGAGAAACATTACAAACAACGTAAGCACTCATTAGTGATTTTGGGCTTATATATGCACGCAGCATTAGCTTAATCCACAAGCAGAAATAATGGTCATTTTCCAATTCATTCTAAAGAAAGAGTAATTTTTTTTGTCCCGTTGAAAAAACATTTTTACTTTTCCTTGATGTTGCAAATATCTCCCAGTCTCAGTTGTGTTGACAATACTCAATAAAATCTAGTTTTAAAAAAATCTTCATTTATTTTCCTGTCGCAATCGAAATTTTATACAGAAAATTCATCAAGTGCTAGTAGGATTTACTTATGTGTTAAGTACCTAAATATCATAGGGTCATAAGAAAAATTAGTTTAAGCCCTTGAGACGAGAAAAACTAGTATACATGGAAATAAACACTTATCAAGACGAAATTATGAAATCAAGGTCTCTCGTCGAAGCCTTATAGCGTTTTCATTCACACAGCTAATTAAGTATTATGAACAGGACAATTAATATACGAAAACAAGCTTAACGATTCACGCGAGGCGATTTTACTTTGCCACACAAACTTCAATCTATTCATGATCTCCATAATATGCAAAATACCTAAATGCTTTTAAATAACCAGTTGTACTAGGAGTCATTGTTTTCTCTTTGCTCAAACTTTCACTTGCTATTTCTTCTTTCTTCAGACTTTCAGTCTCATGTCCTTGGTATTTTAAATTATTCACGTGACTGTTGTTGCTACTCACTGTAAAAATGGCATTTTCTCCTAGGCAGTCTGATCATCATAATGTCCACAAAAACGATGTCAAAGACGAATGCAAGCACAAAAATATAAAATTTGCCAAAGCTCACAACTCACAACGTTTGTGTGTATAGCTATTGCAGTACAGAAAATACCATACAATGACCTTGAAACCGTTGACGGTAGCCCTAGTTAATTAGTCTTAACAGGAGGAAAAGAAGTAAGTACAAAAAAGGCACGACATTACTGTGTCATGTAGAATCATTTTATTCGTCGACATAAATTTTCTAAAGTTTTTTGTACACCAAAACCTCATGTCATAATACTCTATGAAACATTTTGTTTGTGTCGTCGTCGTCATCTTCTCCATATTATCCCTCGTGTTTCTCTCGGGGGAAAAGTGAGCTCTATTTACACTTTACTACTTTACAACAACAAGTTACTTGTTAATAATTCTTTACGACCAAACTCATTAAAACGGGATAACCGCGGTGTCCTACAAATATGAATACATTGCAGTTCTGGCTGAATATGGTGATGGCAAAAACAATTTCAGCTAGACTTTAGTTTATCATGGCTTGCCTCTTGTCTGTATTGTTGTTATTATTACTCCGCTTTTGCAACTTTCTCCTCCACCCTATCATCACCCACCACCACCGCCGCCGCCGACAACAACAAACACAGAAAGTTTTGTTGTTTAGTTATTGCTACTATTAGTAAATACAGGTACGCTACCAGTAATGCCACCATCATCTATCATTACTCATTTAACATCTTATGCGGTTTTCTATACTTTTCTGTGTAGCTTGAAATGGATGATGAAGATGATGTTATGCTTTTCCCCATTTACCACTAGCATTAACAACATCCACTGCTTAAAAACCACAAAAAGTGAAGTCTGCCAGTTAAAAAATAAAAATGTCATTGTTATTTTCATTCTCCGACACGATTACGAGAGGAGTCCTTCCTTGTTTTGTGACTTCATTTCTACTTCAAAACTAAGCAATGTAATGTTTTATATTTTCAAAAGGGTTTATGTTAAGAAACCACCAACCACCGTCACCACAAGTACATTTACCGTCCCTGTCGTAACTCAGTATTATATAAAGTGGCATAATAATGCTTCAAACCATCAGCCAAGAAGAGGATGATAATAATAATGAAGAAAATACGTTTTATGATTTCTTCAGTTTTCCCCCATTACAGTCTGCGTAGAAGTGAGAATGTACCGACAGCCTTCACCTCAATAAAGCGTGGCTGGCTCTTTCCTCTCCACTCTCGGTTCCCCACTGCGTGTTCCTTTCTCTCTTCATTCTGCTCCTTAGTCTTTTTCATTTAAATACCGTTTATTTGCAACCCTACCGGTTAAGTTGTAAGTGTGCATACATTTTACCATAGTTAACAGCATATTATGCACAAAACGATTTCTCAAATTTTACAAACATCTAAAATATAATTTTAGCCAATTTACAAAACAAGCAAAGAATTTGAGGTGACAACATACAAAAATATCTAGCGAACCCAGTTCTTTTAGTGAATTGTCGTTTTGCTCTTTGCCTACAAAAGTGTGGTAGGTACAATTTTTGCTCGTAAATATATAGGTTATGGTTATAGGTTTAATGAGTATATATCTAAAACTCACACACTTTTACAACACATAAATGAGCACATAATGATGCACCTTTTATGCGTACATATTTACCGGTGTGCTTGACGCTGGTATCTCTGACTATAGTTATCATTTTCCGTGGACTCGCAGCATTGACTGGGAAAGTGCGAAATTGGACAACTGTGTTAGTCGTATTCTGGTAATAGTAATAATACTAAAATAACAATACAGCAGCAATTCTGCGTAAATGAGGAACAAGGTGAAAGCCAAAGACGACGGCGAACAAGTCAAGAGAAATAGGGACACACGACATATCGTAGTGAACGAACAAGCACATATTATAATGAATAAAATGTCGAGAATGACGACATGGGTTTCGTATTATTTCTGGAGTCTGTAAATGTACTTGCTGACTTCATGTTGTGGTGGTGGGGGTGGTCGATTGTACTTTCATATTTTCACATAGCTACATTTCTCAAGTAATCGCATATATATCTGACATGAGCATTCTTATAGCAGCAATTCCACATGTATGCAGCTAAGTTTGCACGTAGTCAAACGTTTACAAAACAATTCAGGTGAGGTGGGTTGGTCTAGTCTCCTCGATGGAAACTATAATAATAAGTAGTTTTTTTCAGAGGGGAGATGAAAGAGGCTAAAAAATGTTTAGACTATTAGAGTGAGAGAGAGCAACAAAGATCAATAAATGCAAATTTTATAAAAAGGAAGAAAAGAAAGAAAAGTGGCACAACAACAACAACAACTACAAAAACTCTGTAAACGGCCCACACGCATCAAGACATGTACTTAAATTGGTTGGTAGGTATACAAAGTATGCATGCAGGTAGGCAGACCAGCACTAGACTATTCAAGTCCTTCGTTGCGGGCAGAGAGCAATGTACAAAACTAACTAACTGCAGCGCAAACATGAAAAGTCGACGGACAATACTGCAGCAACATAAAATAGTCAGTCGGAACTAAAAGAAAGAGAAATGCGTACTATATGAATGAAACGTGAAGCAAATCTCTGGAAAATGTGGTGTTGGCAGTTGGCACACACCTGAATCTATACTGTCTAGGCGTTTTTTCTCTCTGGTAATGTACTTGATGGATTAAATGTAAAAAAGAAACTAATATTTTCTAAACTGTCACAGTCTACTAATTATGAAAGAAAGAAAGGTTAGAAAATAATTAATCAGTTTCAAAAAATATGTAATATAGACGAGAAAAAATAAAGAGAAACTTGCCTTTAGAATGGCACTGAAAGTTGCATTAGAGGCCTGATAAACAAGTTCAAAATTTTGAAGCGGAAACTGATCTGCGACGACGACAGAGGAGAGGTCTTCATCGTCTTGGGAGTCTTGATAAAGAGCTTGAGCTTCTCCATCAACGTCACTGTCAGGGGACTCTGAGACCAGCTGGTATTCTAATTTCACCACTTTGGCCCACTTTAACGGAGAATAGAAATGGAAAAGTTGACTTCCTGGTACGTCCACTGGTGCCATAGTTGGTGAGGCTCCACCGCCATAGTCATCGTCACCACCACCACCTCCACCAAAATCATCTTCTCCTTCCGACGGAGTGCATGCTTCAAATGCGGCATTTTCTAAATCCTCAGTCAACAGATCTGCGTAGATGGATTGAGAACCATATCTGAGGACTAAGCCACCCTGAAAACATAAGCATATTAATAAGCAAATATTATTCATAAAACAATACTATCAATATATGTACATAATATATATTTTGAACAGTATTTTTCTCGGAATTTATACAAGGAACGTCAATGTCTGTAGAAAATTTACTACCTAGAAAAGAAACCATAGAACTGGACGTTTATTTTTTTCAAAGGATCAGATCAAAGCTGACTCTCTGGCTACTTTACTGTTGTGTGAGCCAATCCACAGGGAAATTAAGTGTGTGCTTCATGATGCACAGCATGTACCATTACCATTGTTATTACAACTACAATAACAACAAGCAACTTCCTATTCTCTGACTACAAACGCATACTTGAAGAAAAATAAGAAACAATAACTAACTTTTTCAAGCAGCTTAAAATCTAAGATCGGATCGCATCATGATTGTTTGTGCTTTGTTCGACATGTGCCTATGTCAATAAGCAGAGATTGCTGCTATATGAGTTCAGTGATTTTGCAAAGAACATTAAAGGGGCAGGTATAACTGTCTAAAACTGTGTGCCCAATAACTGCGGCATAATATAACATTCTGCAATTTAAAACTTAAGGTCAGTCAAAAACCATTATAAAAGAATTATAAGACAATTCATCATTAAGCTTTGGAATTTTGGAATCAGACTAAAAGGGGAAAAGGGGATGCCTAGCTCAAAAATTATCTAAAACAAAAGGAAAAATCGTGTGAACTGTCCAACGGATCTTCTGGTCAAAACAAGGCATGGACTGGCTCGAGTGAAAACATCTTTGAGATAACGAGGAATGATGTTTTGCTGAATTCGTACTTGCAATAACAAGACAAAAAGTCTTACATATGCACATATTAAGCATATTTTAAAGTAGCTGAGTTCAACAACTCCCTTAGTTGCAATCTTGCATAGATACATAGCTATAGGTGAACTTGATATCGTAGAGCATGCATTTTTTGAACATTTGAAACAGTAGATAATCACATTCAAGATTTTGCAAAGGTCAACATTCACAATTTGTTGGTAATGTGGTATTATAATTAATTTCCAGTTTGAAGTGACTACTATTGTAGTCAATCAATATGAATGATGATAAACTTCCTTTGTTGAATTTATAAAGAGAAAGTGCAAAAGCTAGGACAGTCGTCAGTTGCACAACGACATTTTCTTAAATCATGATTTATACCAAACAAATGAGGTGATAATGCAAGTAAAGGGTGTAACTAAAGAAAAGTAAAAGGATAACATGGAATCATGGCACATTACTTCTTCCCACGTGGATCCTGATCTCCATTTTGACTGCACTCCAAGGTTGTACAATTCCCGGTCAGGTACAATGGCAGGATTAAGATTGATCTCTAGTTGAAATAATCCCGGGTACGGAGTAGTGATCAAAATCTTCTCATTGAAACGAAGCACGTCCTATTGGGATTTCCAATAAAATCATATATATAACACAATGCATTCACATATTATATAGACAAACACAAAGACTACGAGGAAATATTCTGTGAAATTAAAGGATTTATTGTATGGCAGAATAAGTAGTGAATAACCAACGGTGATCAATTTCGCACGTCGGTATGATTCTCACAATTTTGATAACTGCGCACGATAGTGTCTATCATGATCTTAAACAAGGATACAAATATATCAACATGACAAGGACGACAATGTTTAATAAGACAATTCTACGAGCACGCAATCATTGCATCATGCGCGAAGTGCACAAAGAGTAAGTAGTAACATGAATCCTATAAATCGAAATGTAGAAAAGTAGTGAAACTTTAATTGATAGAAAACCGTTTATGCATAAAAAACTGATAGCAGAGCTAAAAAATGCCCATCAATTTTATGTAAATAAGGTAGACGTTCTTAGAGATAAGCGTCCGGTGATCTAAAAAATGTATTGAGTCCACCGTCTGTATATGTATAATAGTTTTTGAGATATCGTTTACACGGACAGACGGTTGGGTGGACACAGACATTCGCATAAAGCAGTTATTTCCTTTTCATACATACAGTTGACTCTCGATATAATGGACAAGCATGGGACAGACGAAATTCGTCCACTATAGCTATTGTCCACTATATGTGTAGTGGTCATGTCTACTATACGTATACGTATTTGTGCTTTTAATAAAGTTTCTCTTAACTGGATGCTGCTGTTGAATGATTGCAATTTTTTAATTACAACTTTAATTTACTGCACATTTTATAAAAGTAATTTCTTGAAGTAATCCGTACTTGAAGAATGTTTCTTATTTTTCTATAGTTTTTCTGTCGATAAAACGGTGTAAGGTGTGTTTTAATTAATTTATAATTAACGTTACAATTAATTTAATATTTCATTTAGTGTTGACTTACTGGTATTTTGGTGGTCTGTTATTTTAGTTGTTGCGACGTTGTTTCTTCCGTGTTAATGTCTGTATGAATACTTGTTTTCTCATACACAAACGGGTGCAAGGTTCTCATAAGATTTTATTCAAGATTGTGTTCATCTAAGTACCCAAAATCATGTGATATCTATCTTGGAATCCATATGAGACGTCTCTGCTACATAGTGGACATGACCACTATAAAGCAGGGACGCTTTTTATACCAGGACGTGAAGAGTTTGGAGTTTGGAATGATTGTCTACTATATGATATAGTAATGCTCGCTACGGCAATCCGAAATGTGTCCACTATAGCTACTTGACCACTATATGGTGTCTACTATATGCATTGTAATTAACATATAAAGCCTATACCTGGGGAACGGGAAACTCAAATCTGTCCACTATAGCTACTTGACCACTATTCGCATGTCCACTATACCGAGAGTCAACTGTAATAACATTAAAAGTGGATTTTAGCAACATTTAGCAAAATGACTATAATATCTTTATATAGTGTCAATACGGGGTATTCCCAAACAAAGACAAAAAAGGCTTTGAGCCTTTTCCTCTATTTCTTTTACTTTTACTTGACTTATTGTCTTGTCGATCTACATCAGGATATAAATAGAGTCTGGGTCCTGATGAAAATTATGATGATGTTACACCTATAGTACATTTTATATTTCCCAATAAGTATATCCAATATCTAACTGAATAGGCAACCGGGAAAACTCAGAAAAACGTGAACGATTTTTATTTGTAGTGTGGTCGGTATGGTGTGTCTGTTAAACGAGTATCAAAGAGAAAAGACAAAATGTAGCAGCAAAAAATCTTTTCCATTACTTTTTTCTCGGAAGAAGGATGAAATAAAAGGAAAGGAAAAAGAGATGACGATGATAACATTATCAAAAGGGAAGGTAAGCTTCCGGAAAAAAAATTCTTAATCAAGTCGTAACAGAAGTTAAAGTAGTAGGAAAAGAAACATAAAACGTATACATGGGGATGTGTATTATAACGTATTTTGGGACTGAGTTTGAGGGCATTCACACTACCGGCTGCTGTGCGAGTGAAAAGAAGTCTTTCTAAGAACAAGTCTGAATTTTGTGTAGCCCACCCAGTCTTACACTACGTCGGATAATATTGCCGGTAAAACCATAAACTTTATAGAAGGTTAGGGGAGAAGTGTATTAAAAGTGAAAATACTCGTGATGAGCAAGTAAATCACATAATGGTTTCCACTACTTCTTTATTTATTTTCTTTTTCATGAACTGTACATGTTTATGTACTTTTCTTCATCAGACGAGCGAATCCTATCAATCCGAGTCCACCTGGTTTTCGTCTGACTTAAATGCTTTCTTTCAGTTCTGACAAGGAGAGATCTCAACATTGTACTTTTAGTTTTCATTAAGAAATAACTTTAAACAGAGCGTTGCTAAAAATTCCCTCAAGACCCAAGCATATTTATACGGAAACAAGAGTTATGCTTTTGGGGATTCCCTTGGGCGTAAAAATACTGTTTTACGATTCTCTCAAACAACCCATAAAACCTCATCCTTAACTTGTCTGGAGAAGACTAATGGAATCATTTCGATTTACCTTTAGATGATTTTTCTTGATTATGTAAAAAGGGGGGTAATCTTAAAGGTTTTGTTCATGAATTGAAAATCAACTTCAAACTAAAATTTATATTGTGCAAATTTAAAAATCTTACCAAAACTTCCAATTCAACAATAACATTTATGGGACCTTCCCGTAATAAAATGGAAAGGTCCAAATTGTACTTAATATCCATGTTGGCCAAGTTAAATGTTGTTCTGATGGTCGGGTAAACAACCGTGTCAACTTCAAAGGAAGCATGTTTGACATTAGCAAATCCGCATTCTTCTTCCTTTTCCGATGCACCTCCTTCAAGTTTAAAGCCGGCCTGTTAACATGAAAAACAATTGAATGCAAGCATTATTGACTAAAAGCTACAAGTATTATTGCTACAGTTATAACATTTATTTCCATTTCAGAGTAACATAAACACAAAAAACTAAATTTTGTGAGTCATTTAATAATAAGGAGGGGTAATAAAACTATGGCATGATCTACTTTAAAACTCCACTTTTCCTCGAGAAATGTTTGTTTTCCTGGAATATTTAATTAGTGAATAATAAAGTAAGTGGTAGGTACGTAGTTTGCAGTGAAAAATGAGGAGTCAAGTAAAAAAGGACAATTCAAGGCGAAGAAACCATGCCATGTACTTTCATTTTTCCTTTAAAATATGCTCTGCGTGTACTTGTAATGCACACAGTACTGACCTCGCTCGATGCAATAGTCGCCGTCTTATGCTCTGTCTTTATTGTTATGATTATGATTACACAATAACTGAGAGAGAAAGGTATACCCAAATACCAAAGCATTAAACATATAACTTGCCCACTTAAGTTCAAAAGTACAAAGAAGTACTGCCTAATTTAGGAAATAAACGTCGTTTATCTGCGACCCAGTTAATATTTCTTGTCATTATTTTTAATTAATACTGTTGATTTCATGGTAAAATACAAAATTTTATAGGGCGCTGGCTCACTAGGGTTCTATTTTCTCTCTTTCTCTCCGTCTAAAAATTGTTTGACGTCCCTCAGTTCGTAATGGTGCGGCACATGCGGTGGCATGCTGGTCGTGGATAAAAGGAAACAGACTTGTCACGCGAAGGTAAACCTTTACTCCCATTTTTAACCACACCACAGAGATTATATACATATGTGGGCCAAGTTATTCATTTAGCAGCCAGTAAAACACCGCCAAAATCAACAACGAAAGCCAAAGGTGTCATGCATATTTAAACAAAATAGTAGTAAATGTCTTGTTTCCTCAATAACTTCCAAGAAAAGTCAAAAAGGTAAAAAATGCTTGCCGAATGCAAAATCATGTTAAATAATATTCAAGATGCGAAAGCCGTCATATAGTTTGCCTTGATCCTTTCAGTTTGTAAATATGCAGACAAAACACGCATTTTTATACGTGATCAATGAGCATGAAAACAATAAATCATTATTTAGAATGATTATTACAATAATTTCTATCTCGCACTCCCACGTCTCCATCTTGTTTATACACAAAATATTAATGGATTTTCATTCTTTACCTGGTGATCATCGACCCAGCCCATCGCTTGGCTGTGGTATATTGCCGGATCATCCCAAGAATTTTTGAGGACACCGCCAAAGGCTCTGGCTCCTGCAAAAGGCGTGCTCCCATCCAATCTAATGTCAAAAGACGTCCAACTCTCTATGACCCACTCACTTTTAGCATTAACTCCGTCTTCATTTAGTTCCAATTTGATCTCTGCAAACTGTCACATCATACAAAAGTAATGAGTCATTTTCTTTTCTCTAGGCCTCTCCTAATCTATAAAGCTAGCAAGCAAAATAGCAAACCAAAACGAGAAAGCGATAAATTTTCTTATATGTATTTGAACGTACCCAGTGGTGAATGGGCTTAAAACATGCATGTCTATGTATCTATCTATACGCATACAATGCTGTCAAACATAAACATACATACGCACATACAAGATCACACTTAGTTACCCAGATAATGCAAAAAGAAGAGTCTCTACTCGTTTACCACAACGATGGTACGCTACAAACTACTCTAATATGAGGAGGGGGAGGAGGAAACAAGAGCCAAATGAATTGGATGAGAAAGAAAGTGAGATGGGGAGGAAAAAGAATAACCGCCACAATGCTGACAACAACGGTAGAAGAAGGAAAAGAACGAGGGAGAAGAAGAAAAGAGAGACAGAAAAGAAAATAAGAATTTGCCGAAAGCCAAAATGCAAGACACATACAAGCTTTCACAAGATTAATGTAAATTTCTTGGTTGATTGTGAAGCTTAATGACGAAAAATGATTTGCCCTGGCACATGAGCCCTTCCATACTGACAAAATATTATTGTCATAGTTCTCTGTAAAAGGATAAATCCTAAAAGGAGATGAAAAATTGTGGCAGGCTTAAAAGACTCTCTCTCTTCTTCTTCTGTCTCCGTTTTCCCTTTCATGAACTGTGGACAAGGACAAAGAAAATTAGAAATGCTGCTTGTGTGGCATGCTAAGAATGTGTGTGTGTGTGTGCTGAACCACACACCATCACAGTCTATATCCAATTTCGTCGGTTTCTTGTCTTTTGTAAGGTACTATATTTATTATACGGGATGATTGAAGTGTGAATATATCTATCTCATCATCATCAGTATTTTGTCGTAGGGGAAAGTGTAATGGTAGAGTTGTTTGTGTTTGTATGCATGCATACTTAGCCATCATCATCGTCATTATCCTGTGAAAGGAAGGGGAGGCAAAGTGATCGATGTGATATGGTAATACTGATAGTGGTGGTTATGATGGTGTAAGTAATACAATACATGAATGAACTATGTGTGCTATGTGTATGAGTGAACTATATTATCAGAGCAAGTGGTAGTAACATACACTTCACACTATAACGCACTCGTTTTTATGAAGTATGTATGTAAGCAGGTAAAGCAGAGGCAGAAAGCGGCATATTATTATGATGATGATAAATCCTGTTTTCTGGCGTGTTTTATGCATAGGTATCTAAAAGGAAAAGTTTTGTTTTCTTACCTGAGCACTATCGATCTTGGCCCTTGTGTTAATATTCTTCACAGGCATCCAGGGACTTGAGAAAGTAAGGTAGACCTGGAACTCTTCCCATCCCGCCGACTCCAGCCCCGCTTCCAAGCCGATAACAACTTGAGGCCAACCTAATTGGCATGCTAATCGAGAGTTGTCCCCGATGACGTAGCTGAAACTGCCAAATATTTTGTCATACTTTGGATTTGACGTGGTCAATTCAAAACCAAGTGCCCCATCCTCTTCAAATCTTGGTGTTCCTGTTGGTTGGCAATAAATTTTCAAGGGTTTAAAGTGATCATAATCATCATCAATGTCAGTGATGCTATCACAAGAGTAAGATAAATTTGGCAGAAACGAGGAGGAGAAAGCATAAATACGCGATCAAATGCAAGAAGCATTTTGTCATGCAAATGAAGATGAAAAATAATTCTATTTTTCTTTTGACAGAGGCAAAAACTCTGAATAGTTGACAGAGGCAAAGAATAGTTGGTAATTGTCTAAAATGTTTGTAACAATGCGTCTTTTTTCAGTCGCTCGCTACCTGTGATGGTAAGAGCGTATTGAACATTCTCAATGTAGACACCAATCAGTGCCACCACATCTTTATCTTCCTTCCTTCCTAAAATGGCCTGAGCATCAAGATTTTGAAAGCCGGCAAAAGGAGTTTTAATGTGGAGCTCTATTTGAGTTGAAAGAAGATCAGAAAAGGAATCTGGGACAACCAAGTGGCTCGTCATGCTAATTTCCTTTTTATTTGGCAACTGGAACAACAACAGCACAAGGAAGTTTGAGATATTAAGAACCATCTCATTTACTTAAGTAGTTACTATCGAAAAGAGCATTTCTGGGCATTTAGAGTACTGTTTCCTGCTGATCTTTACCTGTACATCCATATCGGTTTTGCAGTTAATTCTGTTGTACTGGAAGTGGTCTAGGCTTATCCGCATCGTTTCCAGTCCTTCCACTGTTGAACTGAGATTGGCATGCATGGAAAACTTGAAAGGGATGCGGGAAGGAGATTCATTAACATTTTCTACTTTACCAAGGGACGTGGATGAATCTTGTGTCTCCAAACTTTCAAGTCGAGATTCCACTTTTCCTTTGAGATTGTGAGCATCTCCCCAAGTAGCATTTACATTGATAACGCACTGATCCTTCTCGTTAAAAAAGTCGATTCTACACATAGCGTGGTAAACATTAAGTAAATAATACAGTCCAATAAATTATATTAAAATACAAGTTTCATGAGAAGAAGCAAAGCCATGTAGAGGGAAAAATTTTCCTTTTTTATTTTACAGAGAAAAACACTAGACTTTAATTAGAAAATTTTAATTCTGAATGAATAAGCAATACTAAATTCAACATTGCAAAGACAAAAGCTATTACATGCGAAAACCACTTTTCTGTATAAATTAAAGCATAATAAAAAGAGAAACATTTCACTTCAAACTATAGGATTCATACATTTGGCTCACTTCTACGTTTAGCATTTTGATTCAACAAAAGATTGTTGTAAACCAGATCGGGGGAAAGTGAGATCTTTTTGCCATTTGACATAAGAATACATTATTATCATTCAAAACTAACTATGTATACACACCAAAAGCGAGCAACTGCAACCACTCCAAAAAGCGCTTCTTTATCGGGACAGAACAAAAAGCTTCGACCGACAAACGACATGATATGCCACTAATGTTGGTATAATATGGTACCAGCAACACCAAACACCGCCATCGGAATCCACAATACTACCTCGTTCAACATCATCACTTTATCATATACACCACCCTTTTCCCTTTTGTCTAGACAAAGACGCAGAAGTTAATAGTCATCTTTGGCACTCTCCACCACTACTGCACCATCGGCATCGCAATAAGATGCTGACATAGCAGATTAATAGCATGAAGCATATTACTAGATATACGTCCGTAGTATTACTTTGTTCTATCAACAGAAAAAATACGAAACGCAAAATACTTACTTCTACAACTACTCCTTAAAATATATTTCCACTTTATTATCACCACAAGTACATTTTACAAAGATTTTCTTACCAAAATGCACATCACAAAAACGTGTAATACATAATATTCTAAAAAGTAAAGAAAAAAAGAGAAAGGGAAAGTGTCATATAAAGGAAAACGGGAAGAATTTTTCTTCTCTAAAAAACCTCACAGCATGACTTTTCGTATTTTTTAATGACGATCCATAGATATGCAAATCTTTTTTTCTTCTCCATCTCTAAAAATTGTAATGGAAGTAGTTGTACAGGAAAGCAGTTAGAAGCAGTTGCTCCATGCCAACCATACTGCAGTCATAGTCGATAAGCATAGAACATCCTTTTCTTAACTGAACGTTTATATTTACTTACGATTCTCTTTTAAAACGTTCATTCATTTTTTCCCCACCTCTCTACTCTTTTCCTTTATCCCTAACATTTAGCTATACTATCCGGTAAGGAAGTAGAAAATAAAATGTGCATATGAAAATAGGTTGTATATGTGTTTAGAAAGGCGGGAAAAGAACATGTATTGTTAAGTGAAAGTGGATGGAATGATCAAGTCATCCTCTTCACTTTCTATTTTTGTCCTCACGGTACGCAATTCAACTTTGTTAGGTGTAAAAAACCCTGGGTTGGGAAATTCGTCATAATAATATGCATAATATAAATACACATAACACGTTACATAGTTAAATGGTTCCGTTGGTGAGATGGAGAAGAGAAATGCTTCGATGTAGAAATAAGCAAAATCTTTTTTCTAGTCTATTTTAATGCAAATCTGCTTATTATTCACAACGCATAGGAAATATTCTATATTCCTATACTTGCATCATCATCACCACATGTAACGCCACATCATCGGAAAGATGAATGAAAGTATAGTTCCCTTTCTTGTATTTAGGAAAACGGAGTGTTGCGAACATTTTTTGGTGCGAACAGTTGTCTCTTTTTATAATCCCTTCATTATCTTTGAATGATAACAAATGCAATGGAAAATGGAGTTATGATAGAATGACCAAAATAAAAGCATAGATCCGCTCTAAATATGCTAGTTGACGTGTAAAACAACACTGTAATGACATTTTGACTATAAATTAATTGGATGTGTTTGTGTAAAACAGATGTAATGTTGAATGTGTAGCAATTAGAACAGGTAATTGAAACTTTACAAGTTTAACTTTGCTGGCCTGGGGCCAGTAATTATTTTACAATATATTCGTCAATCCTGTTGTGCGCTGTTTATAACATACAACGCGTACTATTTATTGTAAACAGAATGATGAAGAGTATATTCACGAGCTTGCTGCATGCCGCCAGGTTCATGATGAAAATTTTTGGGTTTTTGATTATAGACTACTAAATTACTACCAGTAGAGTCGATTGACACAAAAAATGTGTTATGTTCTATGTTACCAAAGAACACTTCGTGTTGTGTATTACGATTCGAACAATGTTTTTTCGATGACAATTACTGCATCAAATATAGTTTTTTTAAACTCTACTTATCATATATTTACATTACATGCTAACAACTTTGCTGATTATGCTGACTAAGTATACTACAAGCTGTAATAAGTATAAATATTATGACAATCTACGGAAAAAACGTTGACAAAAAAGTTCATACATAATGATGAAAGCGACAACAGAAAGCACTAATGGAGGATAAAATGCAAAACTGTTACGAACACATAAGTTGGTATGCTATGTTTCTTAAGGATTGACTGACTGAAACAGATGATGATGCTCTTCATACATTTAGTTCGAAAGAGTATCATTTTAACGGTTTCATGATGATATGACGGTATCTGATAATGCAATGTTAGTATGAGCAATATATCATCATTTTGAAATGAAAGAATGTCGTGTTCCCTATTTGTCCAAAAAAGTCAGGAAACATGTTTTATGCTATATACATTGTTTATACACTCACAATCAATGGAGCAAGCATTAGGCGGCCTCCAAATACAATCTCATCATCAAAACGTATGGAAAATAGGCAATAGGTAATATATGTACACCTAGCTATTCCGCTTTTAGTATGTACTTACAATCTTGCCATCACCGCCTCTACCAACTTAAACACACGTTTTCCATTTTTACTAGAAATGGAGCAAGAAACAAAAAAAGAAGAAAAAATCCGTAGTAAAAATATTGGAGAAGAGTTTGCACAAGCTGCAAACCTACATGTCAACCATGTACATATCTCATCCTACATTATATGTAGAAACAGTAACGCTTTTCTTCGAAACAATAAACGCAAGCAAAGCAAAAGCCATGCAGTATGACTATACATTTAAAATATGAAACAATACTATATATAATCTTTATTCCTTTTTTTACTAAACGTAAAGAAAAAATTTCCATACCCGGCATTGAGGGAGACATTTTTGACGAGCTCAAATGGAGTAGCAACCTCAAGGAGAACATCATATGCTTCATGATCATCGTCTTCTTTTTCTTCAGCTGAGATTCTTGGGACAAGTTGGGCATTAACATGCAAATGTTCTTCTTCTTTCCATTTGAGACGCCCCATCACTACGCGGCTTCTATCATCTGTACAACATGAAACATCAATTTGAGATGACTTTCTTTTCCCCTTCTCCTCTTTTTCTCTCCCTCTCTCCCGTACAGCCCTTCTTTCCTCACCAACCGATGTTGAAGAAAGAAAACAAGATCCCTTTCGAGAGAAAAAAGGAAAGAGGAGAACATGACGAACTGAAGGTTTCTTAACACTGTCATCACATCAGCTTTTTATAGTAGTTATATTGTATTATTCTATAGAATATGCACTATATAAATAAAAGATAAATATAAAGATAATGTGGATAGATTAGATGGGATAAGTATACTTTTTATATCAAAATATAAGAGACAAAACTGCAGTATTTTTGACTGACTCAAAATCAGCCAAATTTGCCACGATTGTTCTCCTTTGCGTTCAGCTTTTCACGGTTTTTCAAAGAATTTACCTATACGGGTACATGTCCTTATGTGTGTTCTATAAAAAATCTCTTCTTTGCAAGCACTAGCCATCTGCTACAACATTTTATACAGTTATTCTCTTGTTCTTTGAGTCTTTGAGAGAATAAAACACCCGCTGCATTTCATTTCTAGTAGTAGAACGTGCTCTTATAATATTGTGTAATTGTACGTTGATAAAATTTGCGCAAATTTGAAAGCATTGTTATCATCATTACTGAATTACTCTGCAATTGTTTCTGTCTTTTTTAACCCGGATGAACTAACAGATTTTTGTAGTTTTCAAACACTTTAAAAGTCAATACAAAATGAATAATATAAATATATACGGTTTTTAATTTACCACCAGTATATTACAAATCTACATCTTGATTGATCAGACTGGAATTCACATGAATAAAACATATAGAGGTAGCAACATCATTGACTCCAACGTCTGCTTAAGCAACCCAAGAGATCTTCATACCTAAACTTTCCAGTAAATAATAATCGAAATTCATGTGTACATGTCTAGGTAGCTACATACGCACACGTGGAAGGTATTACATTATATATTTCAAATGCGTGTCTGTTGGTTCATGTTAATAGAAATATGTATTCATACTATATTTTTGGTATTTCATTGAAAATAAAAAGCATTCATGCCTTATTCAGTCATATATACATAAATGTACGACGTGCTATACAATACTAGGATACCAGAAAAAAGTCATTTTGTAAATAAATCGAGTAATCTCTATCTGACTTTCACCGTCGTTTGTTGACCTACTAAAAACTATGTAGACAGGTATGTTTAGCTATAGAATATTACGTAAACACGGGGTACAGTATAAATTTGTATATTTAATGTACTCTGAAATATTTATGCATGCAGTGTTGATTGTCAATTTTTTGTCTGGGTGAAAAACCATGCTACTGTCACTTACCATTACGAAATATATTTGACAGCATAATATTTGTTTTCCATGTTTGATGTCATGCACGCTTACGTATTATTATACATTAGGCAGTGTGTATATTCTTTATGTAATTGTTGCTCACCTTTGTTGAAACGATAGTGACCTTCGCAGTAGTAATTATAGCCTGGATACATAACTATCCCTTCAAAGCGATGTGAAAACTGTTTCGAGGAATCCAGGGACACCTCAAACAGAAACTGTTTGCTCGCGTCACGCACCCCACTGGTTCTGTCCCAGTTGTAAGCAAAGTGTACTTGTCGCAAACCATTCTGATTTGTGGCTTTGGCCCGGACTTGTAAAGCGGAAAAATTTCTGATAAAAGAACACATAAAAAAGTTGCATGCGGAATATCGGGGTAAAATTATTACTGCCAAAAATATCATACATCATGCATACTACTGCGAAAGATACTAATTAATTTGTTTATGATTATGACAAATACAGACTATTGCAATTCTTTCAAAGCAGATGTCACTTACGGTCCAAGGTCCGTTTGAAGAGAACATTGAACTCCATGCTCGAAATCCAATTCGCTCATTACCAAGTACACAGTTTCGCCGGTTTGCAACATGACAAATAATTCATGCTTACTTGCACCGCTTACTGTATGACCAACTTCAAACCCATTGCGTTGATTTTGGTATTCGGACTAAATAATTTATACAGAAAACAAAAAAAAGGCTGGAATTCAAATCTCACTCAAGTCCAACTCATTGGAAATGAGTTGGAGCAGATATCACCACTATCGTGTTACCTTTAATTGCAACTTGGTCTCCTTTTCCTCAGAGAGGTAGTCAATGCCAAGTTTAAAACTTTCAATAGTTTTTGTAGCTAGTGTAAGCCAAACGGAAGTGTCCACCTTATTACGTCTACTTCGATCGGTTAGTTCAAGATCCAAGTTTAGATGATTTTCACCAAACCAATCCATCTTGTATTCAATCTTTAGGTATATATTACAATATCATTGTCATTACTAGTAGTCTCAAGCTTT
>JAQFYG010000572.1:0-27960 GCA_034694325.1 Entomobrya corticalis | reverse complement strand
AGCAGATTGCCATATTACAAGGACATGCAAAAAAGTGCGTTAAATGACACGGTGCTATAAGGGAGAAAAGGTACCTACTCACCCTCCAACCACCCTCACCTCCAACCCCCCTCCCAACAACCAAAGTACCTACACGCAATGCTCGCCAGGCACTTCGTGCTGGCTTGCTCGCATTGCCGACACCGACTCCAAGTACCTTCCAAGGCACCCAACCACTCCAAACGGAAAGGGATTATAAAAAACCTGATAAGGGTTTATCTCAATCATTTTTCGGAGTTTATCTCAATCGTTATTTCACTACTAACAGTATAAAGTGAATTTTAGTCCCAAAATTTGTTAGCTTTATCACTTTACACTTTTGGTTTGATTGATAATGAAGCAGCTTTATGATAAACCCGAATCTTCAGAAGTAGAAACAGTATGTGCCGACACAGTAAAAACTTGAAAGTAAATTTTCCAGTAATGTCCATTCCATGACATTTGGTTTTTGGATATAAGTTTAGACATACACCGGCTTTATATAATTGCCAGAACATATTCCTATGCAGAACTGTCAGTTTTGATCATTTTCATTACACAATATCAAGTTGAAATTCATAAGTAAGCACGAACATTCATAATCCAATAATTTTAAAGGATAGATAATAATGGCCTTCAAGTTTTTTCTTGATCTTGACAAACAACTATTTATGATAATGATGACAGTGAATATATTATGCTTGACTTGACCATTGCCTCTTGTGAAAAAAAATTGAATGCATCTCTTAAGTCCGCTTTCTTCTTTAAAAACAACATCCAGTCATACAATTCTCCTCAGTCATTACTTCACTTTCCACCTTTAACGACCTTCAACCTTCCAGTTCCAGCTTCACGTCCACTTGCTTAACAGTTCATTTCAATATTTTAATAAATCCATCTTCCAATAAAAATGTCTCTCGAAATCGACGAGCGCAAAGATCTCATCCTCCCCCAAAAACTGGTGAAAGTGGCTGTGGCTCAATACGCATCAATCGGCTTCAATCTCGAAGCAAGTCTCCAAAAACTGGAGAAAATTTGCAAGGATGCTGCATCCAAAGGCGTTAAGCTTCTCCTTCTTCCAGAAGGCTTTCTCCCAGGCTATCCTCACGGGGGTGACATGGGAGCTGCGTTCGGAAATCATGCAACCTCAGCTCGGAAAGTCTTCCAATTATGGCACGAATCCGCTGTAGAAATTCCTGGACCAGCTATTTCCCGAATTAGCAAGGCTGCTAAAGATAACAACATATTTTTGGTTGTTGGCGTCATCGAAAAAGAACCTGTTTCAGCAACCCTTTACTGTACCGTCGTATTTGTGAAGGAGGATGGAACTTATCTTGGAAAACATCGGAAATTGGTGCCTACCGAGAAGGAACGACTTCTTTGGGGAAAGGGAGACGCCTCCACATTACCAGTTTATGACTCCCCCGCAGGGAAAGTGGGATCAGTCATTTGCTGGGAGAATTACATGCCACTTTTGAGGACGACCATGTACACCAAAGGTAAATAACATTAAAAACTCATTCAATTGTATTTAAAACATCCTTTTTATTTCGAAATTTTTAATTATCTTCCAGGAATACAAATTTACTGCGCTCCAAACGCAGACGGTCGCAGAAATTTTGAAGTTGGACCTTAAAATGATTTAAAACATTATAAAATAATAAATTTTAAAGTATTAAAATAAATTTAAAGTTTGCGGTAGTGAAATAATTAAATTTTAGTTATTTTTTATAAATAATTTGTAGCACACTTTACGTCACATTGCCCAAGAAGGACGCTGTTTCGTTCTGGGCTGTAATCAGTTTGTAAGAAGATCGGACTTTCCAGAAGACACCACGTTCCCCACAGCCGTTGGCGATAAAGACCAAGACAAGCTGTTAACTCATGGAGGCAGTGTCATTGTCAACCCTTTTGGAGATGTACTAGCCGGCCCTAATTTTTCTTCTGAAGAACTTTTAATAGCAGAAATTGATGTGAATGATTGCATTCGAGGAAAGTACGACATCGATTCCGTGGGACATTACAGCAGACCTGATTTGTTCACTTTATATGTGAATGATAGACCAATGCCTGGACTGGTCAATACCTGGCAAAAATTACAATTAACTACTGGCGAAGTGGCAGAGAAGGTTGACAGGGATGGAGATGGAAATTAAAATGTTTGAGCAATTATTATGTGAAAAGATTAAAAACTCTCTTCCGAAAAATATTTTACTGATTGTGTTTCAATTTATTTATTTCAATTAATTTTATGCAGCGTCCCTACGAAGTAAATTACGCTAAGTTTGTAATGGATTTTTTTAAATGATGGGAATTAGTGTGTATAATTAATAATTAAATATCATTGAGCTTTTCTTTACTATTATTTTTTGCATCTCTCGTAATATTCATTTATCAAGTAGTCTACAAAATTCTGGATATAAATGACAGTAGGCCACTAGATTTGTGGGTATGCAGATTACATATAAAATATGTCCATATCCATAATCCACACTATGGCTTTTGTTCAAAGCTTGGTTAAAGCTTAACTAATGTTCTTCAAAAGAAAATCTATATTCAAGCTTGAAACGCTTGAAACACAAAAAACACGGTAAAGAGCCAGGTCTCTGGAAAACAAGCTATGTTTGTATGTCTAGTCTATATTATGTTCATATTAGTTTGATGGTCTATTCAATTCTATTCATTTGTCGTCGTGATGTGTGCTATTTGTTCCTGCCAATTTATGCATGTTTTTTTCTACTGAAATGTCTGCCGAGTTAATGGGTTCAGTTTGAAGGACATCCTCTTTTCATAAAGTTTTTTTATCGAATACTATATTGCCAGCAAGTTGCATGACAAAAATTGCTTGAAGCTAAATAAACAACATGTTACAGCGCTGACTGCTAACTAAAAGCATGTAGCATTTTTCGTTTAGAATTTTACAAGGGAAGAAACATTTTCCAGTATCTTTTATAGCTTTATCTTCATCGTTATTGTCCAGCAAATCATGTAGGTAATGTGACGCCTTTCCTAATGGATTTGATACTATTTCTCTAATCAACTGGACTAGAGTGAATACAAACATGTTTGATTGAACCATGAAATTTGGGTACATCACTTTATTTTTTAGTGCGTGGGGAGCCCAGAGCCAATATGAGCCAATTAATTTTTAACATTTTTTAATGACAGGCAAAATCATGACCTTAAAAACGTTTTCCACAAAACGAAAGTACTAAATGAAATGGAACAAAATATTTATCCCATGATTGAAACACATGAACGAACATGACAATCATGTAAAAACACAATAAATAACATCAAACAATAGTTTTATTTCAATTGATAAGTTTATCAATAACATGTCAGTTTACTAAATTGAAATTTATAAGTTCACAAGATTTATGTACCTAATTAATTGCCCATGTCACACCACTTTAGTCACACAGTTCATCTTACGTAACGAACAAAGAAGCTAACGATAAAGGTTGTTGGCACTTGTCTGTATTCATGAAAAATAATCAATCATTTCCTGGCACTTTTCCATTAATATATTTGGCTAAATGTCTATCAATTCAAATTTAATTTGAACAATATCCCCTAGGGTATTGGGGTATGTATGCATCCTTAAATCTACTTGTAATTTGCGTCATCGCCAATTTGAGTGGCCAGTAACCAACCCGCGTGTTTTATTACAATTTTCATATAGCCAAAAACCAATGTCAATAGATTCCTTGTGAGTTCACACTTAATAAAAAACGTTTCACAATCTGTTTTATGGGCCCAACAAAACAATAAAAATCGTCTCGGACCGTAACAAGCACTCGTTTAATATGGATATATGGAGAAAAGTAAATATAACAAGCATAAAATGTAAGACAAGTGGTGTTAGGTCAGGTCGGATATGATATATACAAATATAACACATAAAAAATAAAAATGTAAGTTGTAGGAGTGGAAAAATTTTGCACAAAAACCGAGCTAAATATATAGCTATAAAGCCAAAATTCATATAGAATTTACTAAATTTAGATGGGGTCCATATGGCATCCTGCCATTCATTTATTTTTTGCACATGTTCCACATGCATGGCCTACTCACAAAAAATATGTTTTTCTCATTTTTCAAAAGATAGAGATTTTTATCTGGTTTTGCTTCTGGAGTGGTGTTGCTGTGTCGTGAGAATATAGATAAAACGTGAAAAAAACTAAAGACACGACGAAAGCAAACAAACAAGTTGGAAATTGGAAGTTGGATACATTTCTCATTATATGATTTAGAATCCAGAATCCACAGGTAGATATCATCACATGACATATTGACCATATGCCGGTTTTAACTTTAGGGTTTTTAGCTCTATATATATACTTTATATACATACATTATGCTAATCATAGTTTGGCCTTGTCCATGACTTTATTCTGCTGGAACACTGACATTGATATGCCATGCCTCCTCCTGCGGAAAAAATTGTGTGTTGAGTGTTGAGTTGAACTGAAAGGGCTTATAATATGATCTGTTCATGAGTTTTTGTGTTGGCCACCTTGACTCTCCCTCGTTCACTTTACTTTGAACGGGAAAAGGAAGCGGACACATATTTTTTGCTCTCTCTCCAAATATTTCACAAAAATTTCATCATGGCATCTACTCAAGTTCCTAATTTGAAGTTGAACAGTGGGCATAACATGCCCCAATTGGGATTGGGAACATGGCAATCCAAACCTGGTGAAGTTACCGCTTCCGTTATTGCCGCCATTGAAGCCGGTTATCGGCACATTGACGGAGCTCATATTTACCAAAATGAGCCGGAAGTTGGGGCTGGAGTTAAGGCGAAAATTGATGACGGGACTGTGAAGCGTGAAGACCTTTTCATTACCAGCAAGGTATACAGTTAATAGCCATTTTGTCTTCTTTTCTTGAAAAAAATGGCAGGTTTCATGTTTTTTTAAAAATTTCTTAAAATTTAGCTCTGGCGTAACGCCCACCGTCCCGATCAAGTCCTTCCCGCAATCAAGCGCACTCTCAGTGACCTCGGTTTGGCGTACGTTGATCTCTACTTGATCCATTGGCCAATGAGTGTTCAAGCAGGAGCCGACCTATTTCCCAAGGACGCTGAGGGCAAACACGCTGCCGACAACTCTATCGACTTGGCCGACACTTGGAAGGAAATGGAGAAATTGGTCGGACTTGGTCTTGTCAAATCTATCGGTGTTTCAAACTTCAACAAGAAACAGATCGAGCACATCTTGAAAAATGCTACTATCAAGCCATCCAACAACCAGGTACGAACATGAAAATTATTTTCTGGCACTTCTTCAGAAAAAAACGGCCTTGAATATTTCAAAATATGACTCATCTATCATGACTTGTCATGTTTTTTTTTTTACCAGATTGAAATGCACCCATACCTCACCCAACGCAAGTTGGTCGACTACTGTACTAGCCAAGGAATCACTATCACAGCTTACAGCCCCTTTGGCTGCCCAACTCATCCCAGTGCCAAGCCTGGTGACCCAAAACTTTTGGAAGAACCAAAAATCATTGAAGTTGGAAAGAAATACGGAAAGGGAGCAAACCACGTTATCTTGAGATGGCTGGTATGAAAACCATATGAAAAAAATTCATAAAAAATAGAGATACTTTATTTGCACTTTGTACAAGGTCGCAACATATTTAAAACATCTTTTTTGACCGATATAGCTTCAACGAGGTGTCATCGCCATTCCCAAGAGTGTCACCAAAAGCCGAATCATTGACAACTTTAATGTGTTCGACTTCACCCTCACCGAGGATGACATCAAGCAGGTGGAGAGCTTGGACAAGGGCAAGGCTGGAAGAATCAACTCAGAGACCATCTTGCACCATTCCAAGGATTATCCTTTTGATGATGAATTCTAAACAGCAGCAGTAGCCTATTAAATATTACCAAACCTCCTTAAACTGTATTAAAAACTCTTACCAAGAAGCTTATGAAAAATGGAACAAACCAATCAAAAAACAGTTTTATTTTACATATCAAAACACTCATGTTCTCTTGAACTGGCTTATTAAAGCTTTTGAAGCTTCTAAAAGGGAAATATTTTTTGAATAAAAAATTCAGACACTTCCAACATCACAAAAAATACTCTTTTCATATACTATTTTCTTATCACGAATCATACAAACTAGTGTGTAGGTACGTAGGAAGAACGAAGGCCAAGAAAAATAATGTTTCTAATTATCTTCGTCATCATCGTCGCTATTGTCAGAAATAATCACCAAATCTCGTTTGCTCGCGCTTTCCATTCAAACAAAGTGGACAAAAAAGAATTGCCCATTCTCCTCGAGCTCGTTTCCAAGTTGTAAGACTCGGTCAGAAACAGGCTTGTTAGCAATCAGATTAAGAATCGAAAGAAGATTGTATGGTGATTAGGCAAACGGCAAAGTTTGGTTGACAGTGACAGTACAAATAAAGCGAATGATGAGTTGATGAGATCATCCATTCCCCCCCCCCCCCCGCCCCAAAAAAAAACTATAGAGCTCAACTTGATAAATAGCTTTGTCTGCTAAACAAACACAAGTCTTGTGAGAAAACTTGACCTTTTGACCTGTTCTAGTGATTTGCTAATAAAGCATTATGCTTTTAAATTAAAATTACATGATAACTTTATACGTAATTTACTTCTCTCGGTTTTTAGGAATTCTGAACATTACAATGTAATGTAAAGCGTAGGGAAAAGCATGCTAAATGAATATTATGCAGTAATCATCATATCCGAATGATATTCATGATTTCGTTGTGAATTCATATGATATTGAATATTATTACCATTTGTTTAGTTTGTAGTTATAAATTCCCATAACAAACATTTTCACATTAATCTTTCTATCAATCCACGTTTCAGAGATATCCAAATTCATTATATTTGTATTCATGTTAAAAAACAGGACTGATATAAAAGCCATGCGTACTATTGCGTACATATAATTGGTTGAGACATATAGACAATGACATACACAGCATAGCAATTTAGAATTTAGCTTTTGTGGAACACTTGCTGTAAGTACTTTACTCTTTACTTGATACTACTACTAAGGAGAATATGTAATGGCGTTTTCAAAACCCACATAAACCTTGTGTTTTTAGCATTGCAAATTATATACATAATAACACTTGAGAATAAAATTGACAAAAAAAATCATATGAAAGAAGAGACATCCTTCACTAATTGAATAATTTTAATTCAACTGCAACATCTTCATCGTCAACACTCAATCTTCAAAATGTCTCAAAATGTTATATTGTCTGTGGTCCATGAATTTAAAATATTAAATGTGCATGTATGCATTGCATGTTGTATTTAAAGCCACTTAAGTGGCTTGTTATTCGAAAGAACATCTTTATTATTATTTTTTACATGCAACTCCAGCTGCATGACAAATCAAACTGCAGTTTTTTCTTCTAATTTTCTAAAGTCACGTAGCTTTTTGTACCCAACCAATTTTACTGTTTTCGCACACCAACAGACCACCGACTGGAAAAAGCGTTGCAAATAATTTGACTATAATTTTTTACCTTGACTTTATTAATGGTTGATGATCAATGCATAATAGATTATAACGACATATATACATACTACTAGTACTATCCTTATGAATATTAGATGACACGCTATATATTAAAGCAAACTAGATAATAGCAGAGAAGAGATGTATAAGTATTTTCCCATTTTTTACTTTCCCCAAAAAAATCTTGTCAATTCATCATAGTCATTCCAGAAAATATGCCTCATAATATCCATCGCTTTTTCCACAAAAGTCAACAAAAACTTGTAATTTCTCAACCGACACAACAGCCCACATATACCGACCGAACACTAATGACGATAAACGTCATAAAACCATGAATATTTTCCAATCCCAACTTTAGTATTCTGAATACCACCTTCCAGTAAACTAATCGGTTACAAAACGGTTAAAATATTCCCATTCTGGATCAATTACCATCCACTACCACAAACCAGCACAGCACCTCCAAATCAAATATCATCACATTTCTCACCCAAGTCATTAAAATGGCAACAGAAAATATTTCTTTCAAGGACAAAGTGGTCCTTGTTACCGGCTCCAGTAACGGCATGGGTCTTGCGATGACCCTTCGTTTCGCCAAACTCGGCGCCAAAGTCGTTGTACAGGGTCGAGACGAGCGAAAAATGCAAGAAGCTGTACAACAATGCACTGCAGCATCACCATTTGGCTATAAGCCGTTACAAGTGAAAGCGGATGTTACCGTTGACGCTGATTTGGTCAATTTGGTGAACAAAGTGATTGCAAATTATGGAAAATTGGATGTTTTGGTTAATAACGCGGGTGTGATAGCTTTGAGCCCTATTGACGATCCGGATTTAATGAAAAAGTTTGATAATCAGATGAATATCAATGTAAGGGCACCTGTGTTTCTTTGCTCTTTGTGTGCACCGCATCTGGAGAAAACTAAGGGAAATATTATCAATATTTCCAGTGGAATTGGAATGCGAGCGGTAAAAATAAAATAAATTTATTTCAATATTTTAATTTTAATTCTTTTTCAGAAATGTCATTTTGCCCCAAAAATATTTATTGTTTAGTTCCCCGGAGCTATCGGCTATAGCACATCAAAATGGGCAGTAATGATGGTTTCCGAAGGACTAGCTTTGGAATTGGGACCAAAGGGCATTCGTGTGAACACGATTAACCCAGGATTCATTGAAAATCAGCAGTGGCATGACAAAGCGGGGTATGGACCGGAAGTGGGGGTTTCATTCAAGAAAGGGAATCCTCTGGGAAGAAATGGAAGGATTGAGGATATTGTGAATATGGTCGTTTTCTTGGCTTCTGATGCTGCATCTTATGTAAATGGTGTGGCTATACCTGTTGATGGAGGCATCACTAAAACTATTCAGGGAACTAACTTTGATTAAAAATATTAATTCATTTGCGAAATGACTTCATAATTCTTTTCATGATTTCAATACCTATATACCTATGCAGGACTAAAACGTCAACCGTATCTGAGAGTACATATATTGCGTTTCGCACTTACTTTATTGTTAGCTTTAGCTGGCTTATAACTTGCACAATTTTTTCCCATTTCTTACAAAATTGATTTAAGCAAAAAGTAACAAGTTATTACTAACAAATAAACTCATAAAAGTTGGTATTTTGTAGAACGTAAAAAATGCTCATGACATTGTAAATCAATCAACACTTTTGCACACAGTTTTACAATATGAGGTTTTACTCGGAGAAGACATCTTAATCCTTTATCGGAAATCTAATAAAAATACAAATATAATATATAAATTATTCATATTTATATAAACATTTAAAAAAAAGTTCTTCACAAAATCATGGACATACCGCAGTTTCGGGTAAACTTAAAGAGGTCAACTCTGGCACAAAAACAAAACCATGATGAATGGATGCATCAGTAATTCCTGGTAATGGCTGAGGATAAAGGTTAAGCATCCTTAACTCTACGGGACAATATGATTAAAAAATAATTTATTACTGTTCATTTATAATTTTTTCAAGTTACTTTCTTGACTATAAGCTCGCTATAAACTTACTTTTACAATCTCCAATAAACGGCCTATCACTAGCCGCCCCTCCTCCATGATGCCTCCCACCCGTAACCCCATCATCCGAAATCTCCGTCCCCAAAATCGTCAACCCCTCCAATTTCTCAAACTTTTGAAAAACCACTCCCACATTTTCATCATTCAAAAACAAGCACAATTTCTCCAAACACGGAAACGTTTCTGCCAATTTCACCAACACATTCGTTGGAAAGAAGCATTCCTCAATGCACAAACTTTTTAATTTAAAATGTTGAAAGCTCTGAGGTGACATCACATCCCGACAACTCAACTCACTCAAATTCAAACTTTCCAGATTCGGACAACTCAGCTGAACAGTTTTAAATATTTTTGCTACAGGATCCCCCAAAATTTCTAGATTCTTTAAAGATATCAGTTTTGGCAATCCAAAATAATTTTTATGTCCACAATCAGCTTCCTTAAATAACTTCAAATTATCCAGTTTCTTGCAAGAATTCGATGCAAGTAATCCTTCAACAGCCCGATTTGTAACGGCAGAAGATAAGCTAATATCTAATATCTTTAGAGGCATTTCCAAACACGCCAAAAGTTGCAAATGCTCTTCATTCATGTCCACCAAAAAGCAACTAAATTCCTCCAATTTCACTTGATTTTCCAGCATCGACTCCAACAAATTGGTTACCTGACTTGTTGACTGCAATTGAGCATGAAGGATTCGAAGATTTGGCAAAGTTGGGAGCACCTTACTCCAAGGAAATTTGTCATCTTTATCGCAAGACGTTACCTCCAACCGTGACAGTTTATTAGCAATTAACTCTTTACCTATTAATGGGTCATCAACCTTTCCTATTTCAACTTCCGGTAATAATGATGACTCACTTCCGGTTCCATTTTCTTCAGACACATCCTCTACTTTTTCAATAAATACTTCATTAAAGCTCAATATCCTCAAATTTCCTCCTTGTTTCAATATTTCCTCTAAATCTTCCAAGGTTATCAACCCTTTCGAAATATGAAGCTCTTCAGCAACCTCCAATACTCTTCTCATAAGGTTATCATCACTTGATAAGTCAATCCCTGCAGCTTTCCAATGAAAGCTTCGATGAGGAACCAAACCATTAAAGTGTTTCGCATACAATTCCATTTCCTTCTGACATTTCAAATTGACAATAGAGGATTTTAGCAGTTTTTGAAATGTGAGTTGATTCCATTGTGTGGAGACAAGCCTGAGAGATTTCAATTCAGGAAGACGATTTGTATAGCTAACTATCTTGTCGATTATCTAAGTGATAATTGGAAAACAAAAACAAAATTTGTTACTGTTAATTACTTGAATTTGATTATGAAATGCAATTATATTTTAGAATCATACCAAATGATTAAGAAATGGATTAAGTTGAACGCCATGATTTTCCATTTTCGTACTATAATCGATTATGATTCACTTAGATCGTTTGATGTAGGTACTCAGAGTAATTGATAAAGAAAATGTAATCGTCAAACTTGTAACATATTTATTTGACCACGCACACAAACTGATAGTTTTTAAATATTTCAAACATTTTTAGACCTAATTTCTACATAACATCTTTCTTAAATCTCATCACAAGAATAACTGAGCATCGAACTCAATAAACGCAAGCATTTGCTCAATCATCAACGTCGCCAATCGCCAACATCCAAAATAACAAATATATTTATTGTCTGTCTTCATTTTTTTGCTGTTGCACTTTTTTATTTCATATTTGCTATATTGGAATTTGCAACGTGGATATAATATTTTTTGCCAGTTTTTATGGGTGGCCATATATATGAAATGAACTTTATGAAGGAAGATGTAAAGTTAAATATTGGCTGGTAAATAAGATGAGAATGCATGAAATAATGATTCATCAACATTTACTTTTAACTTTGGAGACGAGAGACGATATAACTTGCGCAGAGGCAAAGGCAACACAACAAAAGAGATTAAAATCAAAGGCAAAAGTTGTATGAACTGTACATTTGGGAGTTGCGCATTCAACGCGGAGCTGCAAACAAACATAAAAAAATATGGCCTTCCTACGCACACCTGTGATTACTGATTTGTATATACTGAAGACTGACGATGAACTATAGATAATTATTATTTTGGTGCATAGCAAAAAGAAGCCGATGAAGATGAAGAATAAATGGAAAGCCTTATTTGGGGAAACCACCCTTAGGCCAAGGCTGTAACTCCTTTCAACTTCCTACGAGAAAAATACTTGAAACGAGGACAGCATTTTGTTCCGTTACATTTTGCATTAGTATTAATGCGTTTGCAAATCTTTTTAGCAAGTCAACAGCCAACTAAATTTTGTAAACAAAATCTCTTTGAAAATAATGAATTGTTATTTGCTGATAATCTTTTATGCGCATTGACTTTTATTTTATAAATTTTACAAGGTCTAAGACCTTCAGTTTACTTCTAAATAGTTATTTTTATGAGCTACCAACAAACAATTGAACAAATTCATCAAATAAATGGTTTTGAATTATGTATTTACTTTTAAACTTCCTCAAGTAATGCATGCTACAATGTTTAATGATGAATCGTAATGATTGTCGTGATGTATGATGCATGTAACAATGGACAAATGTCGATAAAAATCATTAACTTTTTTGTCATTTATTTAGTTCCTTTTTGGAATAAAGGTTTTTTCATTAAATATCAGTTTATTAGAGACGATTCAGTTATTTCAAATGTAATTTGATTAAAATGTAAAACAAAAAGTTTTTCTCACGTTACCCCAAATAATTTATAAAAAAATTGCAAAGCCAATTAAAAACAACAGCAACAAAACTTACTTTTAAGTCATTATAGACTTTAGACTTATTTAACACTAATTTGAATAGGTAATATGTTGAGTTGATGCGAGTTAGAGGAAACAAAGACAAAAATCATATAAAACCATACCAGCTGCTTATTTCTACAAATATACTGCATATATGTAAAATGGGTTTTGCGGAATTGGTTGAAATCTGACAACTACTATCGCAGGAGGGAACACGAAAAGTGTTTTTCTACAAAATAAAGATGAGCACATCAGCATTTTCCATGTGTAATGTAATGTCTTGCTGCATACAACATAGAAACTCCATTTGGTAGAAACTTTTCAGCAAGCATATATCATCTTTAAAGTAAGCTGGTAATTGGAAATTAGGTCAATATATTGACCAATTTACCAATTTAGAAGCATTATGTGCTTGACAAAAAAAATGCAAAGAATGCACATGCAACATGTCCAAAATACTTGTCTTCTGAAAGTTTCATAAGAAAACTCGAATTCAAATTACCTTAAAGGTAATAAATAAAAGGTAAAAAATGTGACAACAGAAAGCAAGCACGACAATTTTACAACAATTACATAACATTACAGTTAAAATTGATGCACTACATTTTAATTAATTTTAATGTAGACCCAAAAATGGAAGGAGACGACCCTGACAAACCAGCTCGCAAAGTCTGGAAAATCGTCCGTCCCAAAAAGTTCAAAATCGCTGATGAAGACACATTAAATCGCATCCTAAATCCTCCCCCTCGCTTCCCCGTTCCAGAATTCAAAGGGCTCGAATACATCCACGGCCCCGAAACCGAGTCCCCCTTCCTTTTCATGTGCAACGAACCCGGCTGCGAAGCAAAATTCACAACCGACCTCCACCTAACCCTCCACTCCAAAAAACATTGCAGTCCCGAAAACAAATGCCATTTTTGCGGCTTACTCTTCAGAACTGAAGACGATCTCCAAAACCACTCCTCCGAATTCCACCCAAATCTCGACCTAACTCCCGACGCCAATCCTCTCCAATGCAAAAAATGCGGAAAAACCAGCCGTGATAAAAAAGCTCTTTGGCGTCACGTTCGAGAATCTCATCGAACCATGAAATATCCCTGTTCTCAATGTAATTACGAGTTCACCAGACCCGAAAATCTAAAGGCTCACATGCTAACCCAGCACCCATCTGAAGGTCTAGAAACCAAACACACCTGTAAAATATGTGGAGTAACTTATCGTCACAAAAATTCTCTTCGACTTCATCTAAGAAAGCGACACAGAGGCAGTGTAGAACAGTCTTATCGATGTGTTATCTGCTCAACAATTTATTACGATAAGCAGTGCTATCGCAATCACATGAAAAGACATGAAAATCCAGTCTACTTACCCTGTCACGTTTGCAACGCCAAATATCGAAACTCCAATCACCTGAAACGCCATGAAAAAAGCAAAGCCCATGCTGAAATGGTAAAGAAAATGAAACGTAAAAAATCAAAATCTTCTGATGACCTATTTCCGGTACCTGTTATCAAAACAGTTAAGACTGAGAATCCATCTTTAACAAAAGAAGAGTTAACAGAACTTTGCAAGAAAACTGTGGTCAAGATCATTTTACACAGAGTAGACCAAGAAATAGCGTCCAGGTCAATCGCAAAAGTCAGCAGAAGAAAACGCAAAATCAAATCAGTTCCTGATCGACCTGAAAGAAAACGACAAAGGAAGAACCTTAAGGACCTGCCTGAGAAGGAGGAAACAACAACTGAGGATAAATACTTGAATTGCATTTACTGCGAAAAAGAACTCCCAAACCTGGAATCCGTCAAATCTCATGAAGAATTTTGCTACATGAAAATGCGAAACTCAAAGCTCCATATCTGTTCGATCTGCAACAAGGAATTCGATAAGCCTTATAAACTCACACTTCATTTGCGAACACACACAGAAGACCGCCCTTTCAAATGTTCATTTTGTGATTCCTATTTCAAAAGTGATTACACTAAAACCAAACATGAGAAATACGCCCACTTTGACATTCGGGGGAAGCCTTACATCCGGGTTTATAAATGTACTCATGAAGGATGCTCCAGAGAGTTTACTAATAATACCAGTTTAAAGGAACATTTAATTATTCATTCTGGAATAAAATTTACGTGTGAAAAATGTGGGAGGTTGTTTACGAGAGAACAATCTTTGAAAAAGCATTTGTCTCATGTTCATGCAGAGTGCCCGATATTATTGGAATGTAAACCTTGTAATAGGACTTATAAGGACAAGGCAACTTATTTGGCTCATTTGAGGAGAAAAAGACACTTTAGGAAAACTAAGGAATATAATGGGCGACAAAGTAGGAAGGGCTTGAAATTGAGAAGAAAGGTAAATTCAAAATTGTTAACTATAATAATAGTATACATTACTAAATGACAATGACAAAGCTATTGATTCAGTTCTTTAAAAATATTGGTTTATTTTAATTGTTTCAGAAACAAGTATCGGATGATGCAGGAGAAATTGTAATTGAAAACTATGCTAATATAATTGGCTGTGAAACAGAACCAAAAGTCGAGAATTTGCCCAAGCATGAACCTGAAGAAACAGGAGGAATGCATCTGGATTTGAATTTAGATCAGACTGAAGAAAATTGTTGCCTGTTGGAATCTTAAAAATTATAACTGAACTAAATGTTTATAACATTATTATATGTACTATCGACATCTATATTTGTTATAAATAAAGACTATACAATTGTACTATACCAATTTTACCAATGTTGCTTTCATGATTTCATACAACTTTGAGATGTAAAAAACAAAGGCAGTATATAAAAATCAGTCAAAAAAGCTAAAAGTTTTTTTCAAGCCTTCTAGAATTGGTTGAAATTTTGACCATTGCCATCGGACTGGAGGGAACAAAAGTATAGTGCTCGTACATGTACATACTTCTCATAATTCACAAACATGTACAGAGTTACACACATGAGCCATGTGCAAAAGCATTTTCCATGTGTCATAATACCATAAACAGGCATGCATCTGCCTTTTGAACTAAAGTGTACAAAATAAACCCTCTCAAATAAAATTACTTGTTCCACATACGCCTAATTAACTTTAGAATTAACTGAAAAAGTGAAAACTAAAGAAAATGGTAACTGGTAATTAAAAAGAATGAGTGAAAATATCCTAACCCCCAAATGTGAAGGTAAAAACTGTGTAATCGAAAAGGAAAATATTTTATACACGAATCTATACTATTTTATTAATTAACTTTTTTATGCTATTTATTATAGCATCAAAAATGGAAGAGGACGAAGAGCTCAAAGAATCTGAGACTCGTAAAGTCTGGAAACTCATCCGTCCCAAAAACTTCAAAATTGCTGACGAGGACACCAAAGATATCATCTTGAATCCTCCCCCACGCTTCCCAGCCCCAGAATTCAAAGGACTTGAATACGTCCATGGACCAGAAACTGAATCTTCTTTCGTTTTCATGTGCAACGAACCCGGCTGCGAAGCAAAATTCACAACAGATCTTGGCCTTACCCTCCACACCAAAAAACACTGCAGTCCAGACAATAAATGCCAATTTTGCGGTTTATTACTCAGAACAAAAGATGATCTCTCTAAACACACCTCCGACTTCCACCCAGATCTCGACCTTGACCCCGACGCCAATCCTCTCCAATGTCAAAAATGCAAAAAGACAAGCAAATCTAAACACGCTCTTTGGCGTCACGTTCGAGAATCTCATCGAGACAGGAAATATCCCTGTTCTCAATGTAATTTCGAATTCACCCGACCAGAAAATTTGAAGGCTCATATGCAAACCCTGCATCCATCTGAAGGACAGAAAACCAAGCACATTTGCAAAATATGTGGAATGGTTTATGGTCATAAAAATTCCCTTCGACTTCACATTAAAAATCGACACCGAGGTGAACCGGAAACAACTTATCGATGCGTTCTTTGCTCAACAGTTTATTCAAATAAGCAGTGTTATCAACAACACATGAGAAGACATGAAAATCCTGTCTCTTTTCCATGCCATGCCTGCAACCTAAAATTTCGAAGTGCTAGTCACCTAAAACGCCATGAAGCCTGCAAAGATCATATCAAAACGCTGAGGAAAATCAAAAAGAAAAACCCCGATGCCTTATTTCCGGTTCCTGTTATCAAAACAGTTAAGACTGAAAATCCATCTTTAACAAAAGAAGAGTTAACAGAACTTTGCAAGAAAACTCAGGTCAAAATTATTATAAACAAACTTGACGACGGGATCACAACAAGGTCAATTGCCAAAGATGACAAACGGAAGCGGAAGTTAAATAAGGAATCTTCAGAAGATGAAGAATCTGAACAAGAGGAAGTTGCTGATGATGATAAGTACCTTAACTGCATTTACTGCGAAAAAGAACTTCCAGACCTGGAATCCGTGAAAACCCATGAAAATCTTTGCTACATGAAAATTAAAAGTAAAAAGTTAAATATCTGCTCAATTTGCAATAAGGAATTTGATAAGCCGTACACACTCAAACTACATTCCCGAGTGCACTCAGAAGATCGTCCCTTCAAATGTTCATTTTGTGACTCCTATTTCAAAAGTGATTACACTAAAACCAATCATGAAAAATACGCCCACTTTGATATTCGCACAACTTACGTAAAAAATTATAAATGCACTCATGAAGGATGTTCTAGAGTGTTTACTAATCACACCAGTTTAAAGGAACATTTAATTATTCATTCTGGGATAAAATTTACGTGCGAACAGTGTGGAAGATTGTTTTCGAGAGAATCTAGTTTAAAGAAACATTTGGCCAATGTTCATGCAGAGTGCCCGATATTATTGGAGTGTAAACCTTGTAATAGGACTTATAAGGACAGGCTGGCTTATTTGAGGCATTTGGAAAAGGCAAGACATGCGAAGAAATGTGAGGAATATGAGGAAAAACAGTATTTAGAGAAGGTTGAAAAGAAGAAAAGAAAGGTAATTATATAGCTATTTTTTACATGCAATCTTTATGAATGATTTTCATTTAAATGTCAAAATATTATTCAGTTTTTATATGAATTCCAGAAAAAATCCAAAGGTGCTGGTAACGTTTCAACAGAAAACTTCCCCACTGCAACTACAACTTCTAAAGATTACGAAGCAAAAGATGTGGATGTAAACGATTCACTTAAGACTGAAGAAACACAACAAAATGATTTGAAGATTGAAACTACATCTGGTCCTAGTCCTGATTGTTTTGTTGATTTTGTATAAAACTTTTTTTCCATCAAAAAATCATTCATTTATATACATTCTTTATATCTGATTATAAAGATAATTAAAACTTCATATATATTATAAATATACAATTTATTAAGTATGTATTTATATGCAGAAATTTTGTATGCATTATATGCATTACAAATTACAATAAATCGGACAAAAGTTGTATGAGATGAAGGCTTAAACGGTTTGCACTATGAAATGAAGGATTATTTTAAATACACATACGATTAAACCTTTAAAAATCATACATTTTGGATAGATTGGCATCATCATCATCACTGGTCATTGTTCATATTATCCAAAATCTCCAAGAACAGCATCCAGAGAACCAGCTGAAAGAAATACATTTACTTTATGTTGAATGTATCCGGCATCTGCGTTTACTAGAAATTAGAAATGCAAGGACATGAACATGAATGAAACTCCTTTGGCAGCTCATGTAATATAAATTAGAACAACACACGTGCCTAAAGTAAAGAGCTCTATACTCTATACAACTTGATGTAGTTATTTCTCGAAACATTAAATAAAATTCGGTTATATTCCTAGGCTCGTTATGCCATTCAATAAGGAACACAAAAATCTGATCCAACCGAAACAATTCAATATCATACAAATATAAAGAAACTCCAGAATGTCAGGTAAATTACTATCTATTTACTAAGCAAAATAATCGAGTGCAAATGACAATAATGGGAAAGTACTGGGCAAATATTTAAACTATAAAAAGCAACAGTAAGATATAATTATATATATAACTGATGGTTATTTTTTCAGAGCCAGAGTCTGATCCGCAAGAAATCCCTCGTCGCCGTAAGAAGAGAGGACGACCACCCAGTAATTAAACTTGATTAAATAACAAAATATTATAGTACAAAAGTAGTACTTCAAGTTTAAACATTTTAGTTAACTAAGTTAACGCAAAATAAATTTATGACCAGCTTTTATAGAGTCAGAAGAAGAAGCTCAGATAAAAATGGAACAGGCAGAAGACGAAAATCCTCGTCGACGCAAACTAGGGAAATTAATCCGTCCTAAATGCTTCAAAATAGCTGATGAAGATACTCTCGAACAAATTGTATATCCGCCTCCCAAACCCGAACCAGAATTTTCCAGTGAGGACTACATCTCAGGCGTCAAAACAGAAGTGAAAGTGCTTTACATGTGCAACGAGCCAAACTGCAATGCAAAATTCACAACAGCAAACGGCTTAGCTCTTCACAGAAATAAGCACTTAAACCGCAAGTATCGCTGTACATTTTGCAACATGCTTTTCAAAACCAACCAAGACATGGATATCCATCTCCAAGAATTTCATCCCGACCTCACAAAAGATCCTGACGCCAATCCATTAAAGTGCAAAAAATGCAATAAAATCAGTAAAGATCAAAAGGCTCTTTGGCGTCACGTTCGAGAATCTCATCGAAGCCAAAGCTATCCCTGTCCTCACTGTGATTTCCCATTTACTCGACCAGAAAATCTAAAAGAGCACCTGAAAACCAAGCACCCATCTAAAGACCAACCAAAATCCTTACCAACTTTTCCCTGCAAAATCTGTGGAAAAAAATTTGCTCACAGGAACGCATTCCGAACTCACATTCGAGAAAAGCACCGAGGAAAACTGGAAATTTTTCGTTGTGTCATTTGCAACACAATTTACAAATGCAAGCCTTCCTACAGGCACCATATGCAAAGACATGTGGACCCAACTTATGTTAATTGCGACATTTGTAACCTCAAATTCAGAAATGGTAATCATCTCAGAAGACATAGGTCAAGTTACCGTCACCGCAAAAGGGAACGTGAAGTTAAATTAAAGAAAATTGACGTCACTCCAGTTCCAGTTATCAAAACGGTCAAAACAGCAAATACTGATTTGTCTAAAGAAGAATTGGTCAAACTTTGCAAGCAAACCATTGTCAAAATCGTTTTGCCAAGAGTTGATGAACACGTCATGGAGCAATCTATTGCAAAAATAGAAAAACGAGATCCAGATTTTTTGAAACCGGAAGAAGAGGATGAAGAGGAGGAGTCAAATGAAGATGAAGCCAATCAGAAATTTTACTTGATTTGTTTGTATTGTGACCAGGAATTTGCGAGCCTGGAAGCTGTAAAATCCCACGAGCTTGCGTGTTACATGAAAATCACGAACAAGAAGGTCCTCTTATGCCCTATTTGCAACAAGGAATTTGATAAGCCCTACAAACTCAAGATACATTCTCGAAAGCACACAGACGAACGCCCATTTCCATGCTCCTATTGCGATTCCGTCTTTAAAAGTAACACAATTAAAATTAATCATGAAAAGGCGGTTCACTTTGGGATTAGACCAGACTACTTTAAGGGGCGTGTCTACAAATGCGATCGTGACGGATGTTCAAGACAATACAAAAGACCTGAAGGTCTCAGAAGACATGTGCAGGCTCATCATTTAAAAGTGAGGTACAATTGTGAGAAATGTCATCGCAGTTACCAGCGTCTAAGGAACTTAAAGGATCATATGAAAATAGATCATTCCGAGACGCCTGTGATAAGATTGGAATGCAAGCCCTGCAACAGGACCTACAAGAATAGGACAATATATTTAGGCCATTTGGAAAAGAGACGACATGGAAGGAAAGTTGAAGAATATGAAGAAAGACAATTTAGAAAAATGAAGAAGAAGACAAAGAAAAAACCGGTATAGAAAACGCTAATGGTTATCAATTTATTTGCCACAATAAAATATAATCCTTCATTAAACTGCTATAACACTTTTTCTCTAAAAATTATTTCAGAAATTGGAATCTTCTGATGACCAACTAGAGAAATCCTCTGCGGAGAAAGCTCCATAACTCTGATCCAGTTTTCAAGATGGCAGTTATATTGCCCCCTGGAACTTTTGCTATTTTTCTATATAAAATTTATATTTAATGCATAAATATGTTTTAGTTTAGTTTTTGAGTTTATTTAATAAACTATAAGTGTAAATATGTTCATTTCAGCCTCCAATTAACTTTTATAACATATAAATGTTTTGAACGGTCAAAGATAAATGTTATCAAAAACATATTTTCTCACATTTCCCCGTGCAATTTTAAAAAACATTTCTACCTGTAAGATTATTCATTGTTTTTCATTCGCATTCATTTTTAACAGGCTACTGAAGAGAATTACATCATATGAAAATCATATCTGACCATTGCATTGTTCATATCCTAACCCCAAGAACTCTTTCCACTTTCCAGAGAAATTGAACCAGCTGAAAAGTACACAATATACTGTCTTTACATGATATTTGCTATATTATAATACACAAAAAGCCTTTCTTCCGATATGTTTGGCAGCTTATATAAAGCAAAACACGTGCCCCAGCAAAAGCTCTCACATTTGACATTTTTTATTTATAGTTTATCATAGTTGACATTAATGTCATAATAAAACAGGCAAACAAATAATCTCTATAAAAAACGTCAAAATGACAGGTAAATTAACTACCAAATAAATAAAATAAAATGGCCCAGCGCTAAAGACAATGCTAAAAAGTACTGCAAAATAATATATTATGGGTGAGCTATACAATAACTGCTTATTTTTTAGAACCAGAGTCTGGTTTGGAAACGCTATTGGTCAAACAGCCTGAAGTAGCCCCTGCTCGCCGTAAAAGGGGACGGCCACCAAGTAATCATTAAACTTTCTATTTATATAACAAAGTATACCAATACATAAATATTTTCCACACTTAATCCAAATTAATTGCTGTCATTCTTTCAGAGTCAGAGTCGGAAGCTCACATTACAATAGAAGAAGATGAAAATCCCCGTCGCCGAAAAAAGGGGAAATTATTCCGCCCCAAATGTTTCACAATAGCTGATGAAGACACTCTCGAACGCATCGTCTATCCACCTCCCAAACCCGAACCAGAATTCTCCGGAAACGATTACGTCGCCGGTTTTAAAGCAGAAGTCAAAGTGCTGTTCATGTGCAACGAGCCAAACTGCACAGCAAAATTCACAACATCAACCGCCTTAACTCTTCACGGAAATAAGCACTTAAACCGTCAGTATCGGTGCACATTTTGCAACATGCTTTTCAAAACCAACCAAGACATGGATAACCATCTCAAAGAATATCATCCCGACCTTACTAAAGATCCTGACGCCAATCCATTAAAGTGCAAAAAATGTAATAGAATCTGCCGAGACCAAAGGGCACTATGGCGTCACGTTCGAGAGTCCCACAGGGACCGAAACTATCCGTGTCCTCAATGTAACTTTCCCTTTACACGACCAGAAAACTTAAAAGAGCACTTAAAACTCAAGCACCCTCCAAAAGATCAACAAGAGGACCTCAGACAAATCTGCAGGACCTGTGGAAAAAAGTTTACACATCGAAACACCCTCCTAACCCACATTCGAGAAAAGCACAGAGGAAAAGGCAGATCTTTTCGTTGCGTAATTTGCAACTTAATTTATAATTGCAAGCATTCCTACACAGCTCACATGAAAAGGCATATCGATCCTATATTTTTTCATTGTGAAATTTGTAAAGTAAAATTTAGAAGTATAAGCCATCTTAAAAGACATCAGTCTAGTGATCGTCACCATCAAGTGGAACGTCAAGTTAAATTAAAGAAAATTGACACTACAACAGTTCCAGTAATAAAAACCGTTAAAACAGCGAATTCTGATTTGTCCCAAGAAGAACTAATCAAACTTTGTAGGGAAACTATTGTGAAAATTGATTTGCACAGGGTTGACGAACACATTGTAACCCAAAATGAAAAAGAGGAGGAGGAGCAGACAGATGAAGAATCCTCCAATCAAAATTTGTACCTAAATTGCTTGTACTGTGACCTCGAGTTTACGAACCTTGAAGCAGTGAAATCTCACGAAATTGCTTGTTTTATGAAAATCCGCAGTAAAAAGCTTCACATTTGTTCTGTCTGTAACAAAGAGTTTGATTGTCCTCATCGCTTCAAAAATCATTGTCGAACGCACACTGATGAACGCCCATTTCCCTGTTCTTATTGCAATGCCACCTTCAAATGTCGACAAACTAAAATTCAACATGAAAAAGCAGTTCATTTTGGAATACGACACGATCCCTATAAAAATGCGCGTGTCTACAAATGTAACCAGGATGGATGCACAAAGGAATACAGGAATCCTAAAGGTGTGAAAAGACATGTAGAGGCTCATCATTTAAAAGTGAGGTTCACCTGTGAGAAATGCCCCAGGAGTTATCAACGATTAAAGAAACTGAATGATCATGTGAAAAGAGAGCACTCCGAGTCCGAGACACCAGTGATAAGACTAGAATGCAAGCCCTGCAACAGGACCTATGTAAATAAGGCGACATATTTAAGCCATTTGGAAAAGCCGCGACATGGAAGGAAGGTTGAGGAATACGAAGAAAAAAAGTTTCGCGAAACAAAAAAGAAAAACAAAAAGGTATTTTAACAAAATTTATTTTGTTTTATTTTAAATTAAATACCTAAATAGTCTTTAATTATACTACTAGAATTTTTCTCCTCTAAAAACTTGATAAACGCTGACTTATCAATATGGAGTTCTTCAAAAGGTTTCTTTCCAAAAATTATTTCAGAGCTTGGAAATGTCTGACGTTCAATCAGAGAAATCTTTTGCCAACAAAGCTGCCTAACTCTGGTCCAGTATTCATCACAGTTTTGGGGGTCACCTTCCACACAAATGAAGCCAGGCTTTCCAGGGAGGGAGAATCCAGAAAGATCTAATTCATCAGCAGTGTTTACTAGAAACTTTCTTTTGTTTTTGTTGTAAATATGATGAGAAAATATCCATATTCTACAGGTAATATCTTCTGAGCCATCGGAAGTTGAAGCTTTTCTAGATGATGCGTTATTCAATGAAGACTGCTTATCTGAAATAATAATTTAATACATTGTTAATGTAATTGTTAAATATAAAATTAATATTAAAATTGTAATTTTTTACTACCAAGACACAAGATAGATGTTAATTAATTTGTAAAATACAAATAAAAACTATAAAATCCCACCCAACTTACCAGATTTATCATCTGAAGGCACCGGAAACATTTCAAAATGTTCATTGCACCACTGAATCACTCCCAAGATATTCGGGTAATCATCTTCCGAAACGTCTTCTCCAACTTCCCCATTATCTTTCCTTCCTCCCGACGACAAATAATTTTGACTTAATTCACTATTAAATTGTGACTCCCATTGTTGAATACTGTTCCTATCCATTGTAGACGCAGGACTCTTTTTCGATATCTTACAATACGCTGATAACCGTTCACTTTCAGGATAACCTAACGGCAGTCTAATATCAAGTTCTACACTCTCATTTAGTCGAACACTTAACGAAACTGAATCAGAAATTGGGATACAGTTTTCAACAAGATTTAGGACTTCCAGGTCATGAAAGTGGATATCGACAGGATCATACATGGCTGTTAAGAGCTGGAGCTCATTTAAAACTTGTTCACTCATTTTAAAAATACGTTTCCTAATCCTAACGGTAAATGACGTTATAAATATAAACTGCTGTTAAATGTAAAATTCGACATTTGTGGTTGTTGACATCTCTGATGACTGAGTAGAGTGTAAACAAAAACACTTTCTGGAGCACTTTTGTCAGCTGTTGGGTGCATTTGTTGATGACTTTACAGATGTTTAGATGTCTTTGTTGCATCAAAAGCCAGAGATAAATGCACTAATGCACCTCAACCTTTATTGTTTTCAATGAATGAAGCAGTTAAAAAATTTTTGTGTGAAAACAAATCAGTAATTTTTATTTAGAATCACTTAATTATTTTAAAACATACACAATTACATACTACCAGAGTATTATAAAAGTTTAAAGATTTACCATCAGATCATTCACAGTTTTATAATCTTTCAATTCTTTCACCGTTTCATCATCTATCCTAACTTGATTGTGTTGAAGAGTATGAAGACTTGTCAATTTCAGTTGTAATAATTTTAACGATTTTGTGAATTAAGCATACAAAGAACACAATTAACTGAAGAAAAAGATAATACCACAACCCTCGCCGTTGATTTTCCTGTCGCCTTGTTAAAAGCTTAAAAGGAAATCATAAAAATAAATTACAAATTATAATCAAGTTTAAGTTTAATTAAGTTTGTTACAATTAACTTTTTTATACACTTACCCACATAACAAACCCAGCAGTTATAACCGCCTTAGTTGACGCTGATTCATTAGCAGCCTCCGCACAATATTTGAGTTTGTAAAGCGGATATGCCAAGGTCGCTGGACAGTATTTATTGGTTTCCGCTGCCAGTGCCATTGGCACCCCATTTTTGTCACTAAACTGAACAGAATAAAATGAATATAATTAAATTTTAACTTAACAATTATAAAATATATTTTTTAAATATATAAAATCTGCTGTGTACCAGAATTCTTGGAAACTTTAAGCAAAATCTTGGAATCGGTTTAAACTTGGAAATCATAAACGTAGAACGAGCAACATTGTCAAGGATGACGCCATCCTCTCCAAATGATTTCCCATGAGTTATTATACTTCCAATCTTTACGTTTTCGTCATAAAGAAAAATATCCACAATGAAAGGCTATTCACAAAAAAAACAGACTAAATTAAAGTTCCAATTTCCAATAAAACTACCAAATACATATAAAGCTTCTCCAGATAATTAAGTAAATACCTCTCTATTAAAGAAACTGCAAAACTGGCGCCGATATGTCAAATAAAGTGCTTTTCTATTATTCAGCCTTATATTAACTTTCCTTAATTGACACGGACTCATGCATCCCCACCAATTCTTTAATGAAGCTTTAATTTCGCCCATCTGGCTCGAAGTATTAAATGTAATAGAAATCTCCCTTTTACCTGCAATTTAAAAACCCATGAACTTAAACTAAATTTATATCAATCTGTTTTAATTTTAATATTTTAAAACTTTAAATTTAAACTTACGTTGAATTTGTGACCGAAATCCCAGCATCCCATGAAAATTCATTGCCCTCAGCACATGCTCCAAACCCAATCGATTCTCAGCTTCCAGGTCAAGCCCTGATTCATCAGGAAATCGAAAATCTTGTAACAATTCCCGCAACTTATATGATCTTTCATCCTGCTTTAATTGGTCATCCTCGTCCTCAACTACCGTTTCAGTGTCGATATAATTGGCCCCTTCTGGATTTTCAATATGCACATTCACATCTCGTGAATTATTGTCGTAATTCACGCCTCTACTTTCCATAATTAGTATCAAGTGAAAGACCGAGCAATTTTAAAAATTATTTCTGGTGAAAGTTAATACATTGGTGAAAGTACTTTCTCCTCTGTTTTCTACCCTTTTGCTACAGGTGGATATACTAGTCCCAATGTCCCAATTGCAAATTGAACACTCGCCAAATATTTTTCCCAGACTGGTTGGTGCTGAGCTTGAGATGAGAATCGCATCTCTCTCAACTCTGAAGAAACCTCTATAACTTTCTCCACAAAATTTTTCTAAAATATCTATATAGACTCACTTCTTCCCACACTTGACAATATGTATTGATCCTTGCTCCCCCCATCCCATCAGCCCGAAGATGTTTGCTTGACAATCCAAGGCCATTTTTTATAGGCTTTCACTTGTTATACTGGAAATGGAAATACGTCATCTCATCCTCATCTTCATCTCATTTCCGCTTGCTATCATTTTACATGTATGGAGGTATTCATACTTTCTCTCTGGCTTTCACTCTCATATCATCATGCAGACACAGGTGTATGTGTGTGGTATCAAAGAAAATAGATGAGTTCAAATAATGAAGTGAATGTATGCTGAAGCTGATGGTAGAATGATGGCAATTACTTCTACCGTTATATGTTCTGAGTTTCTCATTGCCCCATAAGTACAACGACCCATGCCGTTATAAATTTTTTTAGCCTGTATATTAATATTTTATGTGAAAGAGAGCAAAATGTATAAAAATATGGAAACGCTTGCTGGCTTGCTCTTTGACTTTACTACAGGTGTCCTCCAGAGTCCTGACTAGTAAATGAAGCAACATCTTTCCAATTTTTGCGAAACTTCTTCTAAGCATCATCATCCACATTTTATTTTATTTTCCGTTAAAATACTAGAGCATATTCTAGATAATATATAGGTATATTGATCTTTTTTCTGCCCCAAAGATGTTTGCTTGGCAGTCCAAGTTCCAAGGTCATTTTGTGTGCTTTCACTCTAATGAAAAATTTTGTCATCTCATTTCAACATCTTTTGCTCTGTATTCGCTTTATAGGACTTTACTTTTCCTTTTGCATAGGTAATGATCATCTTCCACTTATTTTCACACATGATGAAATAAAATATTCAAAATTCGAATGGCTTTAACGGATTTTAAAATGTTCTTCATGATTCATCGTCACCCTCAAAAACCGTCAAAACAAAGATAACATTCAGAAGGGGAAATTGCATGGATTCATATGGATATAATGGCGTTGACGTTTAATCCTTTGCATGCGCATGCTCCGGGTCAATTAAATATATTAACTTGTATTTATTGTACGCTTTGACCATTAAAATAAGTCAAATATTAAAATTTTGATTTGCGTCATATTTCATTTTGATTGTATTTTATGTCATAAGGAAGAACCAACAAACCCAGTCATAAGGATTAACTTTATATTTGCAGGGAAGTTTTTTATGCATATTTGATTACGCAAATTCGCGATTAATCGGTCCAAAATATCGGTTCAAAATATAATAACCATTTGATGCAATCATAAATTCAAGTTCAAGCTCGTATCAGTAATTTTATTGAGTTAAATATTAAAATTGTTTTAAAATGCATTGTTTGCTTTTGCTCAAAGCGTATGTCCAACCATCGACGAGAAAATTAACTGTTTAGTTCATTCATTTAATTACCAAGTTCATAGTAAAAAACATTTCCATTCATCAATATTTTCTTGAACAATATTCATATTTTTTATCTACAAAAGACAAAACCAAAATATCATTTTTAGACACAAAAGCCACTACTACTTTCATAATTGATTTTGGTTGCGCAGAATTCACCCGAAATTCGATCTACTTCTCGGTTATCCTCTTCACCTAATGTATTTCCTGGACTTAAGACAATTTTCCATTGACCATTTGACCATCATCATTCATAAAAAAAGCTTTAAAAATATTGTAAACTTGTTTTCTTATCGCACCTAATGTTCTGCCGATCCAACCGAATCCGAACAAGTCAAAAGACAAACAGGCAATCAAAAATGAAAGCAATTTTCATCCCAAATCAACCGAAATTTCTCAGACTTCTTCGTAAATTCACATCTAATCAGCGTCCACAGTG
>JAQFYG010000571.1:0-27986 GCA_034694325.1 Entomobrya corticalis | reverse complement strand
TTTGCAGGTTTTTTACTTATCATTTTTTGACAGTTGCGGGTTTTTTACTTATCATATTTTGGAGTTTCACTGACGAAATGTTTATCCCAACAATTCTTTGATTTTAATGATTTTTAATAACAGCCAAATTGTTTGGAGATATTTGGTTTAAAAAAAAACGATTAGTTAACCATTATTTGACAAAATATCTCCCAAATATTAAAGAAACGCAACTTATTAATCAGGAAAAAATTAAATGTGCTCAAATTACTTCATTGTGTGTGCTATAAATTATTATTGAGGGGATAAATGAAACATTTGCGAACGATAAAAATTAATTTCCAAGAACTCGCTGTTAGAAAAGATGTATGTTAGTAAACTTATGTATTTGAGGCAAAAAAAGTAGCAAAAGGATAGAGAGACAGAAAAGTCAATATTGCTACTAATACCACTCCTTTCCTCGTTTCCTCCAATTTTTACCAATTCCCCAGTAACAACAAAATGCATGTGTCTGTCTGCTTTCTACTAGCTACTAAGAGTGGTGGCATTACACAATGGTAGACAAAGATATTTTGGTATACGATGTTCTCTCTCCATCTTCCCTTTCTCTCCTGTTTCCTCTTCTTGTTTTCTATCAGATCTGATGTATCATCATCATCATCACCAGCTTGATCGTCGCTGCTTTCTTCTTCGTCTTCTTGATAATGATTATCATCAAGTCACTACACACAATCAAACCAAGACCATGTTCAACCAAAGACAATTGTGCTGGTAAGATTGTGTGAATATGTGTGCGGTGTTCGTTTTCTTTCTCATCTATTTTTCTCTCAATGGGACCAGGCTTCTTTCTTGCTAGTGTTCGTGCTCTGCTTTTAATTCACAATAGATATTTTTCTCGACCAGTTGAGACGTGAACTAACATAAGAAAAGAATCGAGTAAAAATACAGAAAGAGCATCGGATAGACGGAAAAAATAAAGAAGAAAAAAGATCGACATGGCCCGTAGGGTCTCCAAAGACGAATGCTAATCCTAAGATCAGAACTTGTACTTGTTAGACATGCAAGAAGATCAAGCGGAAAAAAATTACTAGCTTGGTTTCTTTCCTTCTTTCTTTTTTTGTTCCCTTGTCCCAGTATTTCTGTGGTACATATAATGTCTAAAAGTCTAGAATCTTTACTATCAAAAGGAAATGCCAATAGCGTTTTGTGGAATGTATCACATTACTTTTCCATGTATGCATGAACGAATAACGGTGATAGTGGCGGCAGCGGATGTGCACATACAAATTTTTACTATTGCCCGTTTTTTTGAACTATTTAGCTGAAGAAAAAAGCTGTTATGTCTACTATTTTTTCTCTATCTTGAGCAACAAAATAATACACTTGTATGGTCACAGGCAATGGCACACAAACAAAAGCAGTAGAGAAAGCTTGTTTTGTAAGATGCAAAAAAACAGGCAAATAATAACATCTAAAATAACTTAGAAGGCGGTATCTATACAAATAGTGGCAAGAAGGGACTTGGAGAGTTCATAAAGTTTGGTCGGTGAAAGAAGCAAAAAAAGAAAAGAAAAAAATAGTCTGAATTTTGTAGTTTTTGGTGGCGACTCATACACACATTGCTTTGGTTTGATAAGCATTTATACACATGAACTAGTTGGCTAAAATAAAATTGCTATACAAAAAAGTCGGTAAGTGAGGAGACGACGAAAATATTATAACAAGCTATTCGAGTTAACTGTTAACCAAACCACATAGATACATGTCTGAACTGAGCTGAGAGTGAATACAAAATACATATGCATACTTTTTTCATTGGTGGCACTCAGTAACTACGTGTGCATAAAACCACGGGGGCAAGTCATAAATTAAAGCTGTAAACTTAAAAACGGCATATCAGAGGACATTTCAAGGATCAGTGAATCCCTCCACATCGTGAGCCAAAATAAAGCGCCCACACCATTGCTTCCATCGTTATTGTACATGCATTAAACGTATATACCTACGTGCATGCTAAGAAAAATCTAAGAAAAAGGTAGCTAAAATGCAAGTACACAGGAGAAAGTCAAGAAGATATCAAGAAAGAGAAACATGTATACCAGCCAAATAAGTTACGTATCGCCTTAAGAAATGCATAAAATAAGCCATTTTTGGAGGCCTTGTCTATGTTCTATTGCACTGTCTCTTGATAAAAAAATTACTAAAAAGAGAGTGAAAAAAGAGGGAGAACAGAACCTTGTATGCAAAAAGATCACCGGTCTGTCAGTATTGAAAGAAGCACGGGATATCAATATAAGAAATATGCTTCTTTGATGGTGAAGTATTACCTCACGGGAGAGAAAGGGAGACCTTAATAAATATATTACATTGATGGAGAGGAGCAAAGGAGAAAACACACGCTTTCCACATACGGTTCATGTATGTTTCCTTCTTTTTTAAGTGTACACAGCCAAAAAGATACATACAAGCTAGCATGCAAGCCACACGTTGAACGACACGACACTCATAAATAGAGCAGATGAAATGGGAAAAGATTTTAAGTAGCTGAGAAAAGCAGGAGTGATCGAGCGCGTAAGTAGCAGTAAATGTGTGGTTTTATAGCAATTCAACTGCGAAAAAAGAGTAGGAGAGAAGCTAAAGAAAAAAAGAACAGTTTCGTTCCGCGTAATAAATGGTGACATGACTGAAAAAAGAAGATGCAGCATAATAGCAAGAGCAAGAAAAAATCATGAATGGAGGATAGTCTATGATATATATATATATATACATATATGAAACTTACACATGGGCTTCAATTGCGATATCAGCTCCTCCTTGGTCCATTCTTTCTTGTCTCCCCACATGGACACATTCGTTGTGACAATGAGCTTATTATCATCCGGGTAAGGAACATTCAGGTAGTGAACCAGCACAATATCCGGATTCTAAACGGAGAGAAAGAAGTATAAAAAGATTGAAGGAATTAAAACTTTACTGTTGATACTTAAAAAGTTATACTAGAAACATACAAGTAAAGTAACTTGTTTAACGTATGTGTAGATAGACTGAACTGAACTGTATACAATGCTTTCTCACACACAAAATAATGAATTCCCTTCAGGGAAAGAAAACTCCAATTTAATCTCAACAACATCATTATAATATTGTAAGTTATTATGTTTATGTTTTCTATCCCATCCATTTTCTCACACATCTCCCTCTCCTCCTATTCTTCTTTTTCAGTGTCAGACAAAAAGAGTGAAAAAATGAATGAAAGAGAGAGAGAGAGAGTGGGAAAGAAAGAAAGTGAATCCAAAAGTGGAACATAAAATTTGTACGAGATGAAGATGAGAACGGTGAAAATCATGTTGAAAACTTTAAGTAAAATGGTTTCACGGCCGTAGAGTAGACGATGAACGAAGACAAAGTTATGTGATGTGGTTGGTTTGTGGTTGCATTGGTTCGGTGGGTGTTGTAGTAGAAATAATGTATTTTTTTACTTTTTTACTTTACGCAATAAACCAAAATAACATTGTGTACTTGCATAAAAAGTAGTGAGCAATAATACAAGAAAACGATCATGATGATGATGAGCATAAAGTGAAAAGCAATAAATGGGAAGAGTGAGATTCAAGTGTATATGAGGGCATTTCGTAATGGCTAATATGAAAACTTGTGGCAAAGAAAGAAAGTGAGTTTCGTTGTTGAGCAGTTTTTTTTTTGCCATTTCTCCTCTTTTCAGGTTCTTCTTTGAGTAGGATCTTTTCGGGAAAGTCTAAAGAATAAGAATACTACCAGGATGATCTCAAAAACTAGCCGTAAAGAAGAAACACCCACCCTCTTTTTCCTTTTACTTTTCATTCTTCCTTTCCCAACCCTGCACTGATTTATACATGCACAATATATCCATCTTTAATTCAAAAAGTATGAACCACCACCAACTTTCAATCTTGCTTCAAGGCATATGGAATTCCTTATGTTGCTTACTAACTATAACTTTGACTGTTATTAGTAGTGTACCGCTACTTCTTCTTTGGGTGTTGGGTGGCCCAACTAGTACTTCTAACGCTAAAGATTTGTGTATATGCCGTCTTGTGTTCCTCATCTCATGTAAAGAGTATGCATAAAGTTTCAAAGAACATTAAACTTTTCTTGGCTCATTCTATTCTAAAATGAGTTAAGGAATGCAAATGTAATATTAACTGCTCAGACATAACTACTGCTGCTACCATCACACACTCCACGGCTTGCTAACTTCAACTTCTTCAGTTCGTCGCCACTTACCACCACCACAACGGTCCCTTTCCATTATTTTTTCGTCCCTTCTTCTTGATTTCTACCACCACCAACCACTACGAACCAAACAACGTTCAAACGTTTTTCTGGTAAAAACTACTAATGCCAGATGATAGTCGAATACCTAAAGACATACACTCAAAGACAAAACTGTTTTGAAAATATTTTTCTGTTGTGAAAGCTGCGATGTGATATATACACCTATTGTCTTCAGCATCCTCATCAGAAAAAAACACTCCCTTAGCGTATCATTTAAAAAAGAAGCACAAGTGTGACTGGGAAACATAAGAAACTAAAACTCAGCCAGATGAATTTAGATATAGACATTAGGTGGATGTAAGTAATATAGTGGATTAAAGAACACGACCAATACAGCTCAGTACATTTAGGAAAGTACGTTCCTTTCTCTTCATCCTTCCATAATATCTATTATTTCTGTAGATTGTATAGGACTAACTTTTCTTATGAAAATATGTAAAGGAACCTATATGCTCTAAAGAAACGGCAGCTCAGCTTCACTCACCTCCCATTGACTTCATGTCCACCTCCTCGTAGATCACCACACTCACAGTATGTTCGCAGCTCGGAGGCACAAGTGCAAATTGCATTTTTATTACCCCGTAACATTTCGCCAGTTTCCACTTTGCTCACTTACTTTCACACACATATACACATGCATATCTCTAAATACATGTCTTAATACCCAGAGACATAATATAATGCAATGTATATGTCCCATACCTCCCTATTTTTGAAAAATGCACAGCCTACATAGCAAAAACACAGATGGTAAGGCAACCTGATACGTATACACAGAGAGACAGATGGATTCATGTAGAAGGAGAAACTACATTCGTTTTCTAGCTTTTTATAATCTTCGCTTTCTCCAACCAGTTATCAGTGAGATAAATACAAGAAGTCATTGAGACATTGAGCAAGATGTAGCAATTGCTTGCTACCTGGTCAAATAAAATGCATCATGCATTTGGTATATATTCATCTTATCTCTTCTCTAGATCTTTTGAAAGCCCATTCAAAATGATTGTGGAGCTCGTAACCACATAAAGTTCACGATCGTTTATAAAGCAAAAATGAGTGTTAGATTAGTCATTATTGTGCCAGGGTATATATCAAATACAAATGGATGGATAAGTATTTAGGTATCTCATGATTGACGACCAACCAGCTTATAAAAAAGGTCTGAGGTTATTACAAAACCCTCAGTAAAAGTGTCCATCGTCCACTCATCTATCTTTCTAATGTACTTTGGCTTTAGGTACATGATGTAATGTAGAAGCTTTAAGGAAGAAAAGAGAGAAAACTATCCTCTAAGGTTTCTTCTTCTTTTTTACCTTTTTTCATGTTACAAGGAACTTTAGAAGAAACACCCGCCATGCAACCATGAACATCATATCATGATCATCATGCCATGCCACCAACCAAAGCCAAACTACCACAGCCAACCGACCACATTCATAAAACTACTGACAAGTGTTTTGTATGAGTTTGTAGATATGTTCACCTAAAAGTTGGGAAGAAGAAGACGAAGAGTGAGCAATAATTGGCTTAACTACTTCTACCACTTCTGCACTCAAACGCCATCATAATATCACACACATCACATAACATGTGTCTTACTCTTCCTTTTTTATTACTATATTTCACTTCTTCTAGGCTATAATAATATAAAATAAATTTATTATATTATAATGGTAATATCAATATTTAACCACACAGATATATATCTATTTCGTTTGAACTGAAGAAGACGAAGAGGAGAAAAAATGGCAGTAAAATAGCCGAGAATCTGCCGTTTTTCTTCTTTTTCGTCTTTATTTTGATCGTTTTACAATTCCTTAGTAATAGTGGTCGTATAAAAAAGAAAGAATCCAACATCCAACCAGCTCGTTGTCGTTTTTATCAGAGAAGCATAAAAAATATCTAACGGGGAAAAACGTCCATGCATATCGTCGACGAAGACGACGAGGGGGTACGTACCCCATCTTTTTTTCCTCTTTCGTCTGTCGATTGTCGATATATTCAATAAACATAATCTAATATCTAATATGTGTGTGGTGTGTACATATTTATATTATACTGGTAAGAACTATCAAATAAAGAAACAGTTAGTGTCCTCAAGTATGGAACTATGGCCTTTAAAAATGTAAATCTATCAGACGTAATGGCCCTTTCTAGTCTGTTCCTTGCTCCTATCTATCTAGTAACAGAAACGGCACATATTTTTTTATTCAGCTTCCTTTTCTCCTGTGAAAACAACCTTGAAAGTCTAAACTAGCTGGGTTATTTCCTAAGTATTTTCTAGGTAAATATAGCCTAATACTATATAACTTAAAGGTATTTACTCCATTGGTTTGGACTAGGTATAAGCTGGAAAACAGATGCATACCATCACGATTACATAAATATAACATTGGGAATCCAACCCAAAAAATCTGCCATGTACATGCATTTTTTGGACTGCTGCGTGTGTATCTGTGGCTTCGATCTTAGTTTAATGGCCTGATGGATGGACGACAACGACCAATACTACCAACCATACCACTGACAAAACATAACATCATCATGAGACCTACTTTTTTACTCACTATACAGATACTACACAATAACACGATGTACTTTTTTTATACAAGGACCTCTATATATAAACCAGGGAGTCACCCATCAAACCACTGTACCAACCAAACATCATTTTTTAGCTTTACAATTTTACAAACCTCTCCCTCTCTTTTAAGCTCATCTTTAATATGAGAGGTGTTGGCACGTTCGTTCCGAGAAAAGTAGATTAATAATTATTCATTTATGAAAGTAAGCCATTAAAACCTGGCCATGGAGTGGCAGTGTCTAACATTCTCCCATCCTTCTTTTTTATATATTTTTTCTTACCTGTAAGAGCCAGTAGCATCTCCGATGAAAAGTTGGAAGAATCGCCGAGTGGACGTAACACCCATAAATGCACTGTTGGGGAAATAAAAAACAAGTTGTTGTTTTTATTAGTTTCTCTTCTTCGTAGTACAAAAAAATTGTAACACCTCCTCTCTCACATAAATGCAATGATGTTGATGATACCATGTGAAAGTTACAAGAATAAAAAAATTTTTTTAAAGCACTGCTATATACCTAATAAACGTGTAATTTTTCTATTTTTTCCAGCATCCAGATTGCAGCTTCAAACACTCTCAGACAGATACTACCTATATCTCCCACCACCACTCTTTATAATGAATTAATGACTAGCCACTCGACTTTTCTCTGGTCTTAGAGTTGAGCAGCAAAAAGCGGAAATTTCATATCTCATCTTGGTGATCTTTTCCCTACTTTTCTCTGTTTGGAGTCACATGAACAACCAAACGAACCACCTAACCACATCAAATGATTTACAACTTTGGTGGGCATAAAGAAGTTAAGGTGGTGGTGGTGGTGAATGAGAGTGTTTGTAAGGATTGGATGGATGATAGAAGAAAAGAAGAAGAGGGAGAGAAAATAGGAAAGGAAATAAATGCTGAAAGAATGAGTTTTATCTTAAGACACCTACCACAAACTCTGCTTGACGTACTCACTCACTCACCAACAACAAGTCTTATAGACGAAGAGAAACAACTAAACTCCATGTTGCTCATGAGAAACTACTTTAAGCTACTATACTATTTTTGGTATGCATTTTTTGTATAGAATTAGCTTTTATCTAGCACCACAATCTCTTTTGAAAAGTTACCTTGTATAAAAGGAGTAACCTCAACTCTACTTTATTTATTCCAAGAGAAGGAAATTGTTCATTTAATAACCGTGCAAATTTCATTCTTTATCATATTTTCCCTCCCACTTATCAAAATGGGTTCTCCAGTCTACATTTTACATACTAATAATATGCTAAATTGTTAAACTATCAACTATTCCCAAAAATGTATGTATCTGCTACACACGCTCAAGTTTCAAGATAGATTTTAAATCTTTTTTTATTCCCATTTACCGCCTCAGAAAGTAACAACAGCAGGCCAGAAATTCTCGACCTGTGGTGCGCGCACTCAATGACATATTTTTATTACATTCATTCTTCATGTTTTTTGCCAAGTTGTTGCATAAGTTCAGTGATCCATTCCATTTACAAAGAGCAGCAGCACTATTTACCATCAGCTTTCTTTCCCTGTGGTTTTTCTTTAGTCTTTTACCTTTCTCCTTTCGTTCCATTCGTCTTCTTCATCACTCTGTTTTATTTCACGTGTGTGCATGATGAAAAATGCGTGTATAAATAAATAAAAAGTAGAAAAACAACAACAGAGCAATAGCTATTACACTACTAAATGACTCCTTTTCTTCACTGTCGTATGTACACTTTTGAGTATTTGAGCAGTAAAAAGCTATCATATAAAATCTATTTCCTTGAACGCATTTTTATTCCCTTTTCTAGCTCCTTTTCATCCATCCACTTTAGCATTTTTTGTATTTTTTATTATTTTATAGGGTTTCTCTCCCTCTGTGTAGGAAAGGGGATAAGGTTACTTGAAATGAAAGTAAGTCAGAAAAAGGAAGGCACAACAAAATCATCAAGCAATATTATGAGCCCCCAAGGGAAATATAGAAAGGGGAAAATATGTATGTGCATAGGTAGTTTAAGATAAAAAACTTGACTTTTTGACTCAAACATCTTGCTGTGCACCTTTCCTTTTTCTTTCTTTTTTGTATCATCAGCTGCTAGAGAGTTTATGCTCATATGACTTTCTTTCCTGTACAATAAACATTATTACCAGAGGAATGTAACATGTAGAGGGCAAAAAAAGGATTCTATTAAATATCATTGCTTGCTGCTGCGTGTACATAAAATATATAATTTTTTCGCTTTTTACGATTTTTTACCCTACAATTTTTATGCGAATGTGGCACTTATGGTAAATCATGGAATGGTAAAAAATATATATAATGGCATACATACTATTGTAAATGTATAATATGTTATATCTTTTAAAAAACTGGAGAGGATCCCTTACCTCGGTCCCTTGAACTTTGAGCTTCATATGATCCTCCCTTGTGGTCTTGCCATCTTTCCTCTTCTTCCAACAATACCCATCTCGGCGGTATCTCACTTTCTTTCGGCTGTACAACAGCATCGATCCAGACTTCGGTCTGCCAAAAGACATACATTTTATTTCATCATCATTTTTCCTTCTCTCTTGCGACAAGTTAAGAAGACTCATCCCTGTATTTACTGTACTAGTTTAGTTTAGTAGTTGTAGTGGCAATAGTGGGAAACATGTATGTACCCCTCCAAGAAACGATAATATATAGATACACGAAATAAGCGAACACACATTTTTATACCTAACAATTCAACTACATACACATTTATACCTACGGAATAAATGTGATGTGTGCAACTTTCTCTCTCATTTTGTCGATGATGCATGGAAAGGGGAATAGAAGAAGGAGGATGATGAAAATGATGATGGGAATGCTGCTGCTTCCTTCAACCAACCATCACCCATTTCTCCATACAGACAGACCAGTCGACCAAAAGCAACAAAAACTGTGTACAATTGAAAACATTGCACATTTACGGATTTCTTCATTCGCGTATGTATTTTTATTACTATCCACTGACATTTTGTATTATATTCGCGGAAGATACTTTTCAACCTAATGTTAATAATGTCTAAAAAGTTGTTATCATAATTCTATACGCCGAACTTGGACGTAAGAAAGATTGTACCTATGTATTCTTATTATTATTACTAAAATAGACGTCACATTTTCATCTTTTCCATAGAAGAAAATGTGGATAGTATGAGTCGTCCAGCAAATTAAGGCTCTTTCTTCGTTCTACCAATACGATTTTTGCACACATGAGCACATCGGGCTCGTCTCCGCTGCTAAATAATAAAATGAAGAATGCTGATTGTAACATTTTTCCATTAAAAAGACAACCGTCCAAACCAGTTCCAACATCACATAGATTTATCTATTATGAGAAGAGTCATCATTACTTTCATGCTTCGAGTAGTGATCCCTGATCCTTTAATATGCTTATAATAATAATTCCGTATAAAAAGATCTGACGTCGACGAAGAATAAAGGAAGCATACCACCTGCTCTCAAAAGACAATCTTTTGTCCCTTTCCATTAATATGTTTTACACGCCAGATTATATTTTTATTTACGAACTCAACCTCCAAAAGTTTGTGTGGGCGAGCCAAAGTAGGCAGAAGAAGAAAGTGAGCCAACACAGGCGGAGAAAATTCTTGAAAATATAAATACAACTGTGTAATATAATATGCAACATTATTATGTATTTTGGACAGGGATGTAAAAGTAAAGGAGTTGAACACGCTCAGTTAAATTTTCAAATAAATGTTGAATGAAAGCCGTCTTCCCTTCCTTTTCTCCTCCTCTCATAATACCTCTCACGATGTTGGTTCCAATGTTGCCAGCCAAAAAAGTTATTTCTTCATTAAAATGCATACGGTAATAGTAATCGTTACTTATTACTTGGCATGCAAATTATGTAAATTGACGGAATGAGGTTCTTTGTACAAATAAGAATGCATATATGCATGCTTTCTTATCACATAAAACGTGAAAGATGTGATATAAAACAAATGGCAAGGTTGCGTGGAAAGCACTGTGCATAAAATTTATTACTGGGGTGTATTGAGACTAAAAAGAAATTATACTTTAAGCATATACACGTGTACAATTTGCCCTTAATACAGTACGTTTTATTTGAAATGGGGGAAAACAGTAAAAAAGAAACAAGGTTGACATTAATTGGAAGCATAATTAAACAGAAAAGTATCCGACCCACGGAGTTAGCTGTAATAAAATTTTGGTTGGAAATAAACAAGAAATGTGGATTGGAGGTTGTACAAAATATAAAATTGTAAAGGCATTAATGCGAAAATTAAGTAGAAAATTAAGTAGAAAATTAAGTAGAAAATTAAGCATTATATTATAGTTGATAACATGCTTTATAAAACATTTGTGAAATTGTTCACTTCAAATTATAATAATTTTTCGGAACTAAAGAACTGACACACAAGCTGAATTGTTTGTGACCCTACACCCTTTTAACCAGAACGACAAGGATTACATTATGCATGGTAAAATGTATTTAGCATATTATCCTACTTTACCACTTTGGCAAAAAAATACGAAGAAAATTATACAAAATCTCTCCCAGACAGACAGGCACGAATCAAAACTTTTCAGCGTGGTTAAGCACTTCATATTCTCTCTTTTATTCTTGTGCATTTTTTCCAAGAGTGGGTAGATGGATGGGTGGTTAGATGGATGTAGAGGTTTAGAAAGTGGCTTAAACTTACGAGTTTAGTAAGAATAAAAAAGTGAAAACAGAGAGAGCATCAAAGTAAGATGTAAAGAAAGCGACAGAAGAGAAAAAAGTTTTTGAAGAATAAAAGTGAGAATTTTGAAAGAAAATATGGTGAATACTACACGAGTTTGACACAGGTTTCATGGGGCTTTGACTGACATGATGATAAAAATACAAAGATTTTAGTGAAGGAATACAAAAGTTGAGAAAATCCAGATAGGCTTAAAAATAGGCATAGAGAGCGCAGAAAAGGAATGAGGTAGGAAGAAAGGGTGGAGAAGGAGAAGGGGACAGATAAAAAGAATCAAAGCACATATGTAAGCAAATAAAGCAGACGTCAAGTGATGATATGAAGATGATACTTATGGCATGTAAGCATATGCTAAAGTTGAGTTTACTTTATCCGTTTAACCTTTCTGAGCTCTTGTAGAAAAAAAGAGTCACTAAAAGCTGTACTCTTATATCACCCCATTGACGACAGTGTTCAAGGTTTTGGCGAATAAAATTGAGCTGTAACTTTGTAAATTCTGTACTACAGCTTTGTAAATTAAATACTCTAATCTAATCATATGTTACTTTTTTATTCATTTAAAACAAACAAGTTTTCATAAATTCTTAATTTCGGTATATTATAATCTACTTTACTCATGAGATATGATACACAGCTTCTTGTTGTAGAGACATCAATACATGTTTTGTAACTTTTTATGTGCAGCTTTAAAATATTCGTACCATTAGCACATCAGATCCATTAATTTAATGTCGGTGTCGTCATAAAATAATAGTGAGTTATGTCTCCAGAAAAACTTAACACGTCATTTATTATTATGACCGTAGAATGAAGCGATTGTTAAATATAAATATGTTTGTTTTTTCAAACACAGTAGTTTTTGTTCAATATAAAATAAGAATAGTCGATGGCAATGACTTCTGTTTGGAAATTTTATACGAAATACAAGGAAGTGCTTACATTTGAACTTTTGCATTGCCTTTCTTGATATTTTTTATAGCTAGATATACTTAAAAAGGTGAGTGTTTGATTGAAATACATTGATGATGACGATGATGGTGATGGAGCATGAAATAATAATTTCCTCAAAGAGAACCACAAAGTACATTGTACCCGGGTGTATCTATATCACGCACATATGAACAGAAAAGGCATCTTATCAAACATATTATATGGCATGTGCAGGGGAGTGCACATCCTTCTACCTAAAACTAGTAATTTCTGCTGTGCAAACCAGGGGGAAAGTTGAGTTGTACATGATATCATTCGTTTATAGGTTTTCTTGCTTTTTTAACTTTTTCCTTTGAAGGCAGCCAACGCGATCAATTTAAACGATCCTGAATCTGAAACTCACTCACTTTCGCTCAATCATCATCGTAATCATAATATTGTCGAAAAATAAAAAGACCCATAAAATCATTATAAAATAGAAGGAAACATATATAGCTTGTGGTAATTGATGAAAATCTATTTGGTATATATTTTTATTATGCATCTTATATACGGCCTATTCGTTTCTTTGCATTTGCGTTTTGGTAATGTTATTGTCATTTGAAAACAATAACGATTTTCTTATGCCATGCAAACTGCACTTTATGATCCGGTTTTAGCTTTCTCCTCGTCCTCTCGATCGACAGAGGTGTTTTAACTCTGAAAATCTTTTTGACGCTTTCTGATGATGTTGATGATGACGGCCTCTCAGCTCTTTAATAGCTTCTGTTACACATTTTCAATGTATTCACCAACCAAAACCCATCACCGAATTTAGTTGTGTGAGTGCACCGTGCAGAAACCACATCCAGACTTATAGAGTGGAATTAGTAATTCGTGCGTTTATTTTGATGTGGTGGCTTGTACTTGTATTTTGTGTACTTTGCCACCGTACATACTCCCGCTCTTCTTATAAACAAAAAAACAAGGGAGAACGGGCCAGGAGCACGCAAGAAAGTCTTTAATGGAACACGAACATTCGTCAGTCACGGCACTTTTCCAGGGCCGTTGGCAATTTTCAATGTAATACACAAGAGGAGCAGTAGTGAAAGTATTTATTTTCTCAGTTTTTTTATACATTTTTGCTTATGATACGAAACAAAAGTCCTACTTACTACTCAAGGGAAAAATAGTCAACAATATCAAAGGGGAAAATAACCATGTAACTTATAGATAGAAAAACTGTTGTTATTGCTGTTGAAACTAAATCTCTCACTTCACTACTTACTTGAGTTTGCTCTTCTGAAAAATACACACTCTCTTGCCGCTCCTTCTTCTTAACACAATTACTTTTGTTGCTAAATTGGCTCATAACACGGCTCACTGTGAACTTTTTCCCTGTTCATTTTTCTTCTTTTTACATTAGTCCTTTCATGCAAAAAAAAGAAAAATAGATTTTTCTTTTTGCTAAGGAGTTAGACTTTCATTCATTTTTTTGTATTGAAAAGTGGGCGAAGGCGCGAGAAGAATAAGAAGTGTTCACCACTTTTTTAAAAAAGGTATTAAGACCATATTACATTCTTAAATATTGGGTTATGTAGCCTTTCCCTTTAAAAAAAGGGATTGTACTCGTTTTTACAATAAAAGAAGCTCTAGAAAATGGCAAAACTTGTTAGAAAAATGGGCTTTCTTTATAAGTTGAAAGAAATTATTACCATTATTATTATGGGAAAGCAGTTACCTGTTACCGTTATTATTGTGGTTGCTTTTAAGAGGCTAGTCATTTTTCCTCGTGACGTCTTGCAAGAAACATTATTGCATTGTAACTTTCTTCGGCTATGTTGTTTGGTCAGACATGCAACCTCTACAACCACATGATATACTGTCACTACCACTGGTACACTTTTGGCTTTTTGCAATAACCGCCGTTGCATAAAATTGCATTTTCAATATGTAAATTCGAAAGGTAGTCAAAAACTACTACTTCAAAATAAACTTATAAACTTGGTGGGCATGTGATAAACTAATATATTGTCGATTTCTGTAATTCCAATTTGGTGCTCATATTATACCTCTAGTTTTGATCGACATAATTCAAGGACGGAAATGTTTGGCCAAAAAGTGTCGTTTCCGCCGCTGGTTCCCATTAACATTTTGTATACCCTATTTAAATCCAAATGTATGTGCGGGAAAACGATAAAGTATATTTTTATTGTAAAAAAAATAAATTGAAAACTCGCAAGTTATGTATACGTATTACATATGCGTTTTTATAAAGCCAATAGCATGCCTGATATTAAGCCTAATCTAATCATCATCACCAATTATGCAACAATCTATCATTAAAAACATTAAAAAGTCTACTCTTGCTGTACCATGCAATCACTATCGTCATCATCTTCATTTTACTACCTGCCAAACTGCCCTATTGTTTTTACTCAATTAATTTACACTACTGTGAAAGGTAAAACCATATACAACATAAAAATTTTATAGCCTCCTTGACTTTAAAACTCAACGTTTTTAAAATGTGCCCAACAAACAGTACATTTTTCGCTAAAAAGCGCCAAAGCGTTTCCCATCAACAACTCAGTACTCGTTTACATTGTTTATACATATTTTGCAATTGTTGAGTTCAAACATTTCTTCGTACCATTTTTCTTAAAAGCAATCTACTGTTTTTTTTGGTTAGTACTCCAAAACATGCAACGTTTTACGTTCCCTCAAGGCTAAAACACTAAAAATCACAATAATTATTCATCCATCTATGTACACATGTGAAATGCAAATAACGAAACTCGGCATGCCATTTTCCTGTGCTTAATGAATTTACAAAAATTCATTTTTGTTACATTGTTGAATAAAATAATCAATAGGTCACAATCTCTTTTTAAACTTTAATTCATACTTCGTACTCAAGTACAAGGCAAGACAAGAAGGAGGCCAGACGTTCATAAAATGTCAAGTAATACGTCTCACTCAACAACTTTACGCCAATTTACAACCATAACAGAGCCACGCGCTCGTGCAAATAAAAAATGTGTCGTTTGAAAAAAAATGAAATAAAAATTCATAACAACTCATGTTTATATTCTATAAGAAAATATGGTGTGCAACGCAAATGCATATATGTACAATGTAAAATTTCTGTGAAAAATCCAACAACAACGCAACAGTAACAACAAGTTTGTCTGGAGAAAATCTGAAAGTAGAATCTCCACTCAACCAGAGTAAATATCTTGGCACAATACAATAGGCTCATAGCTACCAGTTCCCAGCCGATAACAGTATGAGAAATTGCACATTCCACTGTCAGTAATTCATGAGAGGAAAAAATTATATTGCTATTAAGGGACGTCGACAAACGTGCATACGTAAATTTTACACACACACAGTCAGATGAAAGGCAATTTATATGCATTATATTATGCTTTATACCGCTTCTAATACCTAGACATGACTTAAATGCCCTTTATCCAGTTATTACATCTCTCCTCCAGACATATGTGTGTTCCATTAGTAATGCTTTTCTCCATTAATATTAGTGTATAATATAGCTTCAGGGCATAATAATAATATGTAGGTATATTGCTGAGCTGAACTTATTGCCAACAAACCGGGAAACAAAATTGTTCCAGCACTACTAAAGGGAAAGCCGAGGTTCTCAATTCTCAAGTATGGATGGTGGAGATGAATAGCGAGCAAGCAAAAAGTAAATCTATGATTTGAAGTGTTCATACTTATTTAAAGTTTATGTGGGCGTTTACTTAACATGGTCACAACGGTCCAATTCATGTTACTTTTTAGTCTGTAGCAGTTATACAGTTGTTGTTTTCGTTGTAGAACAAAAATGTTGAAATTGTCAGTATCAGCATATAGGTATAATGCATGTAATGGTCGTTTTGACTAAAATATATATCAAGTCTAGCCATTTCAAAATGTATGTTACAGCTATTGGCAAATAAGCCATGAAAGTCATATGTATTATTATTTTTATTTAGATGGTGATCATGTGGTGTCGCGGTATAATAGGAGTTCTATGTATTCCACAGTTTGGAATAAACTTGCTCAACTGTTATTATACACTTTTTCACTAGCTGTATTTATATTTCGTAATTTTGCCAATGATATGGTACAAAAGGTTCATGGGCTAGCTACAGAGTCGCGGGTCAGTAGTTTTCTAACAGTTCATAAAAAGGAGTGTTTTTATTTTCTTTAATGTGCTGGAAAAGTGTGATTTTGTGTGGCTGACTGTAATATAAGTATCCAATATTTTGCTGTGATACGGCCAAATAATATGCAATTTGAATTGTATGATTATTAAAGCCATTTCACTTTTGAAATGGAGACTGTCATGTTATTTTCTCCTTTTCTTCTTGTGTACATTACAAACATAAAATATGCTTTATCTCCAGTTTTTCATACTTTTCTTCTCTTTTTTGTCCTTGATATTTACATTATAACAACAGACCAAACAACAGCCAAAAAAGTCCCTCATTGCAATTACAAATAAAGTTCCGAGTACCATTATTATTTGGACATATTTTGCCGCCACCTTCTTTCGTCTTTTGTCAACAAAACTCTCTAGAATAAACTACTTTGGCTACCAGATTTTGAAAGAGAAAGCAGAAAGCAAGGGCAATGAGAAAAGGAGAATTGCTCAATTATACCTACGAGCTCCGTATGTATAATAGTTACATTATTATATAAAAATGTTTTGATCTGGGATAGTTTTCGCAACAAACAAATAACTACACAAAATAGATATAACAGACACAATTTTGTGTGAAGTGTGGCTGTAACTATGTCTGTTTTCATATACATACAAATCAGAAAAGTAACATTTTGTAAGTGAGCTGAAATAAGAGAGAGAAATAGAGAGAGTTGCACATTCGAAAAGTATTTTGCTGGGAAGCAGCCAAACATCGTAAATCCGTACTGAATTAATCCCCACATTGCTATACTCAAGTATTACTACTCCCGCAACTTGTACTACAAAACTCTCAGTCAAAATTGATCGAGGAGAAAAAGTTTTGAGAGAGAGGGGGACTGACTTACTCATTCACTCAACTTATACATCCCAGTCAAGTCAGTTTGTTTGTTGTTGTGTTATGCTATTATTATACTATCGCCAGGAAATGCAACCAGGCCAAATAGTAAAGTATAAATGCATACATTCATATTATGAAATAGGAGAAAAGAAAGCTGCTACTTGCCAATGCCAATATGCTTCTTTCTTCAAAAAATGAGCGGCACACTCACAAAATACACACATTATATTTACACTATTGATAGAAGTTTTAAGAAATAAACATAGTAGAATCATATACATAATATGGAGAAACAAAATGAGAGAGGGCGAGAGAAATTTAAGTTACCTAGTGTGAAAATTGTATATAGCGTGCTTATGAAGATTACAGGGAGCTACTTAATTTTACTCTTTCCAACTTCAACTGCTGAACACGGAATCAAACATCATAAACGAATGTTAGATAGGTATATATACATTATGTGTATTATTGTACAAAACACAACTCTCGCTTCCACTATGTTATTATTATGGAGCTTTTTATTTATAGGTCTGGCAACAACGCAACCGGAAAACTTTGTATTTATCGAGAATGATGTTGATGTTGAATGGTTTGGTGGTGATGATGATGAAATGTTATCATGTTTGCAAAAACCCAACAAATAACATGTTGTACATATGGTAGCACGACGAGCAGGAATGTACATGCTTTCCTTCAACTCTCAACTTTTTCCCTCTGATTTGGCAGCGGTAAAAGAGTAGCTATATATTGTGCATATATACTTTCTCTCAACTGGAGAATGGGCTTACATTAACATTCCAAATTTATTCAGTTGGTAGATGGTATAATAAGCATATAAAATATAGAGCATTTACATAGCAGCTTTAAATGGGGCACCTTGATGTGAATGAGAAGTGTTCCGTTGTCATTTTGTGCTTGTGTATGGAGCACTCATTAAAATAAACGAATTCTTTGTCACAAATCCTTTTTGAAGAAGGCCAGAGAGACGTGGGCCACAAACACTCAAGTTCAATAAAAAATACTCATTTCCTTTAATGCGAGGGGCCAAGTGAAAACCTCCTTTCACCATTATATCGACAAGGATAGCGATAGCGCACACTTTTCTGAAGCGCGGTTTCCCATTTATATTATAATAAATATAAACATTATGATTATTATTATAAAGCTTTTTAGCTTACCTGATCTTTACTTCTTTTGACAGCCATTCCGGATGGCGTGTGAAGCTGATCAGAATGGAGGCGATTTCCTGTAAAAGTCAACAAAAGAGAAAATGTACATTAGTATTTTCGTGGGTAGTCTTCTTCTAGTCAAGTTTACACCCATGTTTGTTTGTACAGAAGGTTTTGGCTGAGCAAACTGACTTTCATAGCCTTCACTTCATTGAATACTATGTGATATGTGTACTCTTCGTCCACCACAAATAATAAATAGAAAGGAATGCTATAAGCCACCCACTTTGTACTGAAGCTGTTTTTGTTGTTATTGTTATTATTAAGTATGTATATATTATTATTCATTACAATATTTCAGTTTTGGCGGTGGTGGATGTAGTAGTGGAGGTGCTCGGTCATATCCCTTTCTGCCTAATACCATCATCATGATACATTACGCTACCTATCCATCAAACGAAACCGTCATAATTTCCTAAAAATTTACATACACAAAACATCAAAAATAATTTGAGTGGGAAAAGGAGCGAAAGCAGAAAAAAGAAGAAAGGAACATGGAGAACAGGACAAGCCAACAACAAGAAGAAGAGTAACAACTTTGTATAATATTATGGAGAAGTGGCTAAAAAACTCTCGATATGACTTTTATTCTGTTTTTTCTTCTCCATCTACTTTGTTATTTTCTCATTCTTTTCACAGTTTTTTGGCACGAAAAAATATGGCAAGTTCTCGATTCATCTACCATACATACTAGTTTTGGAGTTCACGCTACTCATCTTCATAATAATACCGTCGTCGTCTTCCACTTCTTTCCCTCTCATATATCTTTGCACTATCATATCACTTATACAATTTTTATATGTTGTACATGTACACACTCATACTCACAGAATATGAATGAAAGGGCCCTGAGGACTGTCATTCAACATCACTGGGCTACCCAGTGGGTTACGTCATGGTTAACATTTCCTCAGACAATTTATCTTTGCCACATGGCCCTCTCTCTCTTCTTCTTCTTCTTGCTTATTCACTCGTGTGTATGTGTGCTCAGCTCAGGGTAAACGAGTTGAAAAAAATGCTCGTTTTTTCCTTCTTTTGCCATCATATAACAGCAAACACAACAAGAAGACGACGAAAAATGAATAGACTCTCATATTCAATGAATATTGTATATTAGTAAAATGTATGTAAAATGCATTCGTAGGACTTCCTCCAAAGCTTTTGCTAATACTATTACCCACTTTTTCTAGAGAAAGAGAAAAAAAACCAAAAAGACAGGAAGGCACACACACATACAGACAAACAACTAAAAAATTGCGTACTGCTATATATGATAGTAGACGGTGTTTTATAACAATTTTTATTATGTAAGAATGTATATTTTTTAAGAATCTGAAAAAAAGTATCAGAAGAGGGAAAGCTGAAGAGAGGCTTTTGGTAAAGCAGTCCACGTAAAGTATTCCTGTCAGCAGTCCATGCATAGTGTAAGCATAATAACAAGTTATACCACCACCACACATACCACTGCCGCCACAACAATAATAATGCCATGCAAAAGGGACCTCTCTCTCCTGACTACATGCTTTTTCTGTTCCTCTTCTCTCCCTTTCCTTCTTCGTCTTCTTCTTCTCTTGTCTAACAGGAAGGGGACAGCAAAAAGAGAAAAAAGAAGAAGGATTGTAAATAATATGGAAATGCCCGATGCATTATGAATTCCTTCCGGGTGTATTCTTATGCATTCAGGAAGAGGCGCGATACCATTTTGCTTGCTTGCTTTCAGCTTAAATCTTTTACGTATTTATACAATGAAGAAGAAGTCGAAAAAAATAAAAGAGAAAAAAGAGTTTATAGCAGTTTTTAGCAGCAGGGGCTGAGCTGGCAAGTCCTTGAAGTGTAAAAAGTATGAATGATTTATCATGCGATGTCACATGTACATACATACTCGAGAAGAGAGAACATTCATAGGTGGCCGTGGCGAGAGTATATATATTCATAGATGTTGGACAGCATAGTTGGAATATTTATACAACATTCTTCTAGATAGAAGATAACCAACACAATGTGCAGTGCATGCTATTAAAGGAAAAGTCATCGAAATTCCAAAGACTACTACTAACATAATCATACTACTAGCACCATGTACATATAGGTACATAATATCAACATAATCATCTTTCTACCACCAACACAACTTGTTTTTGTGGGGTAAAAAAGGATTGTAAAAAGAAGGACGGACATGCCTCTTCTTTCTCTCTTGCTGCCTCTCACTTTTACTGTTACTTAATGCATAACATTTACTACATTTGCCTACATTTAAACCAGTTTTTTTGTGTGTATCACTCTTCTTCTTCAACTTCCTCTTCTAGCTTGCTTCACGTGCCATACTTTGTCCTGAGATAGTATCTGCTGACAGACTATGTAACAATGTAGTTTATTATAAAGAGAACAACGACGACGACTCGACTGGAGTTCACTTGATTCTCTTGAATAAACCGTGAGACAAGCTTGAGCTATATGGCTTTATTCATTCTTTTTGTCACTGATGTTGTGTCTCTGCTGGAATTTATAGATATATATTTCTACATAGTCATATCATGATGTGTGTATCATGATAATGATGACGATGTGGTATGTAAAATAATGAAACCTTATTGCATGTCTATCAGATAGGAAGTATTTCTCTCGCAGAAGCTTTTTTATGGATAGATTATAATGTACGGCTAAATAATGGCAACTCTTTTCTTCCTTTCTGAAAAAAAAAACAAAGAGAAAGGGAGCTTGGCTATTACTATTTTTAACAACTGGCGCTAGTAGTTCTACTTCTACCCTACTCCTGCCGTTTTGACCAACAAAAGTTGATGGGAAGCACGACAGAGTAAAAAAAGTAATAGCAATATTTTTGAATTCTCATAAGCATTCAACACTAGGCCGTGTGGCAATGTGGTGGTGGTGATGCTAGTAGTTACGCTGGTTTTGGCTGTGTGGTTCACTCACAAGAGTGGTTTATGAACTTTATAAAAACATGGAAGGTTCCGATTTACATTCGAGACCAGTATCGTGAGTGACTTGTGACTCCCTGAGAACAACTTTGCAAAAAGGGAAAAGAGAGAAAGAGAGGAAATATATAGTAGAGTTCACTAGAAGTAAATATAATAAATGCATATAGATACAGTATACAAATGGAGTACCAGCTTCAACTTCACAAACAAAAACTATGTGACTGCCTTGCTTTTTTGGCTTTGCTTTGGCTTGACTTGACTTACTTTTCAGTCCACATGGAGTTCAAAAAACACTAGAAAAACGCATGAAAAAGAATAGTAAAAGTGGCATCTCTCTCGCTCTACTGCTGCTGGTTTGAAAATTTTTCAAGGATAAGTATGGTCGTAACGTAACAAAAAGAAGAGGAAAGCTTAACAATAACAATAATAATGATAATAATAATGTACCGGTACTAGTAGTAGTACATATTGAGAAAGATATAGAGAAAGAGTGTATATAAGGGAGAAAAGAGAAAACTTGAGACGAGGTTGGATGGATGGGAGAAAAAAGATGAGAAAAGAGAATAAGCTATCTTTCTTACGTTAAAAATAGGCACGTAAACATGTAGGTATGGTATAGAATTACGTATAGGGGAAGAAAGAGACAAACAGAATGAAATAGGAAACCAAAGGCCAAAGTATAAACCGCCAGGGGACTACCGCTACCACTTCCTCTGTATTATGGCAATTACCTTCCAGTTAATTTAAGTATTCCATCAAACGAGAAAGTGTTTTTGGGAAAAGTCGTAACCTCAAACGATCAAGGAAGCTGACAGATGACATGGTTTACACTTACCAAACAGATCTACTAAAAATTAGCATGAAAGTGTACTTAGCAAAGTTATTTTTTACTTTTGCCTTTCTCACAAATAAAAATATACATATATAATACTAGTGCGCAAGCTAAAATGGAAAACAGATTTTTGAAAAGAAAAAAAAACACAAAAGCTACACAGTAAATGATGATGGATGCAATGACGGAAGTTAAAAAGTGCCTAGGCAAATGGAATAAGAGTTCTTTAGTTTTTTTGTATTTGCGGTAAAGCGGATGGTATTCGAATGAAGAAAAAGAATCAGAACTAACAGATCACATCACACTTTCTGGCTCAGAAAAAAAGTTATTTTCTTAGAAAACTGTATTCTCTGATGGAAAGATGGAAAGACGTTGAAAGAATTTTTTTGAATCATCGCTTTCTATGAGACACAAGACTATGTGTTTGTGGTGACGGCGGCAGAGGCTTAAATAGAATGATTCCATACATTGAATGGAGAGGATGGAAACTTGTGGCTGTGGAATAATGAAATTTTCAGTTTGTAGTCGAGGTTTTTACTTATACTCAACTTTTTCTGGAGGAGTTGGCAGTATAAAAAATAATATTATTATGAACACGAAGATGATATCAACACATATCTGATATCACAAAATAGTAGCTATGTAGCGGCATATATAGCACCCACCAAACATAATTATGAAGTCATGTCCTAAAGCAATTTTTTGTGTTTCGTTTGCATTAAAGAGTCAAAGAGTAGTGTGTATAGCATTAAAGTAGGAAATAAACTTTGCCCCATAAAAGACCCATTTTCTCTCTTTTCTTTTGCAGTATTATTACAACATTGCATTAGGCTTAAAATGATGTTTTGTATATTAATATATTATGGGATATACAGAAAAACTTTTTATATTTTTAAAAAGAAAGTTACAGCAAACCATTATTATTAACATCACGCTCAACTATATATTATATAGACTATTTTGGTTTCTTAATAGTATTTGTGGATTGGATTGAGCTGTGTATAGTGTGCAGCTATTCTAGCAGCTAGCAAGCAAGCAAACTATTAGAGGAAATGATAACCACTACTTTCATACAATTAGACAGTCCCTTTAAATAAATATATACTCAAAAGAAATGACAAAAGCTGAAAAATGCTGAATCACGCGCAATACGATACATTTGATTAAGAGACAACAAGGAAAACAAGGAAACGAAAAAATGCAATTGAAAGAGAAAGATAATATATATAAAGAACAGTGAAAAGACGAGTAGGAAAGAGAAAAAAGTGGAAATACGGAAGCACACAAGCCATACTTTTTATTACTGGGTTTTGTGATCACTACATATACTGCCGCCACTACTACCGCCAAAAAAACTCGACTGGTATTTAAAAAAGTGTCTGCCCTTTTCTTGCTATATGCATATCGGATATTATTGGATTTTTTGGTAGTAGAAGTCTTGAATGTACCTAAGTGGCAGTACCAATGTTTTTTCAACCAAACAATGTCATTTGGTATGATCCTCTTTTCTTTTCTAGAACCGTATTTTTGCATTTGCTCTAGAAATAAAAAATTCTTGTAGTGGAAGTGGAGGACGGGCAAACAACTTTAGTTTTTGCTATGAGCTCTCATTGTTCCTACTTCTTTCTTGCTCTCTCAAGTCTCCATACTTCTGCCATTTATTTACGTGTACGTACTTCAAGTAAAGTTTAGGAGCAAGGACGAATAATGCGAGGGTATAAGTCAGGGAGAGAACGACGGCGTAATTGAGACGGAGAGATTGGAGGAAGCAAAAAAGAAAATAACGGATGTGGGATGATTAATACTTTGCAACGAGTTTGCACACTGGCTGTACGTAGTTTGATATTGTACACTTGCTATTTTAAATTTTTCATACTAACTCGGTCTTTCCCTATTTTTCTTTTCTTCCTCTTTTGGAGAGTTGTAAAAGAAACAATTCAAAAATAGTGTATAATACACAACCTATTATTACTTTTATTTACACAGTTTGCAATTTACTCAGATTCACTGGCATGAAAGAGCAAGTAGAAAAGAAACAGACTGGGCTAATGAGAATAAGCAAAAACAAAAGCAATATGATATGAGCTATTACATACATATTGCTTTCATACTTTTTTTCTTCGCTTTTGACTTTTTCGCTTTGGTATATACAAAACTAGGTTATTTACGGAACAGAAATGGATGGGCTTACATTAACATTCTCATGATCATGCACAGATTAAATATAAGTTTATCCTTTAATGTATTCTCCCTTTTCATTTCTTTTCTTGTGATTTTTAATGTTTTATTAGATTAAGAAAGTATGAAAGCCATCATTGCCATCATCAAAGTCACTGTAAAATGTCATTATCCCATCATTATTTCCTCTTTTATATGGCTGATTATCATTTCCAAATATATTGGATAGCTTAATTGTTTCGTCACATTGTCTCATGTCTTTGTAATGTTAAAACTTTTTATTATAATGAAATGATGCTTTCACGTTCACTGATTTTTTTGTATGCTCTCAATTTCGAGTCAAGTATGCATAACAAATACTTAAGAATAGAAATGGTATCAGTATCACGCCCCGTCATCATCACTGCCATCTTAATGTCCATATAATATTCCAGTAGGATGATGGTGAGCCGTGACGAAAGAAAACATTGAAACAACACAATAATTATATTAAGGGACAATACAACACGTACAAAAGTTAAAAGCTTTATCGTCTGGTGTGGCATTTGAAAAGTCCTAAATTAGGCAAAGCAGGAAAGCCCACACACATGGCATGCCATGGTGTATAGGCACTTTGCCTGGGTAAACCCAACACGTAGTCGAAATATTAATGAGCTTAAAACAGACTCGCTGTCTCATTTGCTTCTCTATTTGATAAGCCATATTGCATACATGAATGTTGTAGATACGTAGGTACATAGTTTCTAATGCTTTGGCTTATACAGTTTTTCTATATCACTCTCTTCTTTCCCCGGCACAACGACATCCTTCCGCTTTCTCTCATTCATTCCATTCTCAAAAAGAAAGTCATTTTTAAAAACGACCCCACTATGATGATGGTAATGGTAGAACGACGAGCCTAATAATAATGTGTAGGTACATTGTGCTGATGATGACTACACTAGTCGACAAACTCTGTGAGAGAGAGAGAAAGGGAAGAGCTAAAAAAGTAAGGAACGAGTACATAATTTTACAATACTCCCCATGGAATTTCCCCAAGTGCATGCTTTCTCATTCACTCACTCACCCACTCATCCATTCATTCAGCAAAAAGGAAGTGGTAAAGTTTCTTTTGTAGTGGTGGTGGCGGTGGCGGCAGCCATGCACTACACATACATAGATAGATTGACAAATATGCCTGGCATTATAATAACGATGATGATAATAAGTGTATAAATAAAGCAAAACTTTTATCATGTGATGAAGCTAATATATAAATGCGTATATTTTAACACTACAAAAACGTAATAATGAAAAGGTTTGGGTGTTATTGTGTTGTCGTTGTTGCTGCTGCTTTCCTTGCTATCCGTGCTGCATACCACGTGAAATGAAAGGATGTGCTGCGTGAACGTACATTGCATTTCAGATTATTTGTGAGTGTAGTGCAAAGTAAAGCAACAACAAACTGTAGGCGCACAATAAAGGCATGAATAACAAACGGCCCCTTTTCTCTTTTGAAAATGCCGATAAGCTTTCAAAAAGTGTTTTCACTGGAGTTGGATGAAAATCAACCAGCCACGCTGTTATGCTTTTAAGACTTCTTTTGTGGTACAATAAAACAGAAAAACGTGGAAGCCTTTCTGGTCGGTTTGTTTGTTGGATTTGTTATGGTAGAGCTACACAGACCGTATTGCCCTGCAAAAAATATTTTCGAAGAGGAGAAATATTCTTGGGTGTTCATAGGATTTGGCCGAGTTATCAAAATGAGATAAAAGTAAACGGAGCAAAAAAGTTTAATAAAGCACAAAGACGATTTTTACAGACAGGCACAAGTGTACCAAAAATTTTAGAATATTTGCAGTCCCAGCCAGATAAACATAAGGTGAAATCAAATATATAAAGTAACAGACTGCATAAAACCAGTAAGGTCATTCATTATTGTGCGAAAAAAGAGTGATACTCTAAGAAGATTTAAATAACAACGAGCATTTTTATACTTCAGGAGGGGGAAAGGAGGCCAAAGACAAGACGTATTAATTACAAAATAATACACTTGAAAATGGAGTAAACGATCCCTATGAATAGGGATTCTCTAGAATCATTAGTGTTAATTAGTTACTTATAAGCCTGAGCAGCTAGTATCAGTTTGGTTGGTTATTGTACTGATATGGGGCAACGTGGTACGATATGCAAAATCAGTTTTTTCAAGTAACAGGGTTGATAAAATTGAAAATCATCAAATAAACTTGTATTCACAATTTGATTGAAAGAGAAAGAAAGAAAGAAATGTGAAGAAACAGTTGAAAAATTGAAGAGTATAAATTTTTTATTCTATTCGACATCAACATACACCCACCAAATCAAATTCACAAAAATAAATTTCTACCTTTTCGTAAAAATTACCTTGAACACATCTATGTATACCTAATAATATAGTACTATTACTAGTTTTTATGCACACGATAAGTAAAAATACTAAGTTAGTGAAATGAATGAATGAGTGAAAAAAAAGTGAATATACCTACTATGTAGCTAGATTTTTTTAAAAAGATAAACTCAAAGAAAAGGGGCTTGTTCATAATTGGCTAGATTATTGTGAATCCAGAAGAAAACTAATTTAGCAAGCTAAAGAAAATGAATTTGCCAAGAATAGTAGAGCATATTACTTAATCCTACCATTACACCTTTTACACTGTGTCATGCATCATCATATCTCGAATCCCACAAGGACGAAGCTAAACGTGTGCACATGCCTATCTCTATATTTTTACGTCTTGCCATTCAAAATACCTACATGCAGCTTTTCTAGTTTGATATGTTTAATCTGAAAGCAAATAGTATTATTAAATGAAAGAATGCACTTCCTTTTTGTGTTTGAATTCGCTGCATTCGTCTTTTTACCAGTTTCACATTCACGTTCTCGTATAGACTCATCCACTCATTCATTTTGTATTTCTTGTTAATGGGTGCGTTGAATTTTCTTTTACTTTCTTTTTTCTCTTCTACCACATTTAATAGCTTAGCAAACCGAGAGCGAGTTCAGCTCATTCTCAAAATTAACTGAAAAATGAGATCAAACTTTTCCCCGTATTTAGAGATTCGTGCCATTACTTTACTCACATTTTCCCATATGTCATGAAAAGGGAGTTAAATATAGTAGAATTCTAAGTTAGTTATGAATTGTATGGTTACAACCTATTTAGATTGTAAATGCACGTTAACTATCAATGTGTTGTAAATGCACG